>JABUQX010134215.1:27500-30000 GCA_015478945.1 Trachelipus rathkii | reverse complement strand
GCGAAAACAGTTGTAAAAGAAAGTAAAAATTTTTTTGTGCATTTTGTTTCGATCTAGTTTCTGCGCGTAGATTCAGATTGAATAAAATGAATGAACGTAGGCGA
Organism: Trachelipus rathkii; assembly: GCA_015478945.1. Classification (NCBI taxonomy): domain Eukaryota; kingdom Metazoa; phylum Arthropoda; class Malacostraca; order Isopoda; family Trachelipodidae; genus Trachelipus; species Trachelipus rathkii. Next base: position 29,896 of record JABUQX010134215.1, on the reverse strand, counting down.
ACGAAGCGTCCTCCACTGACCTCCTGCCCCTTCCCCTCTCACTTCTCTCCCCACATCCCCACGTTCTCCTAAATACTCTCTTTTCAATGTTTAAACAATAGACACGCGAACACACAACAAAACCACATACACCTGAGCAACCCGGCAGTGGCGCGCGTATATATATATATATATATAGCATATATATATATATATAGTTGCTGCTATATATATATATATGTTATTATGGCGTATGTTATATATATATGGCGCAGTTGCAGATAGACTGACAGATCTTCGATTTTCCTTCCGTTGGTTGCAAATAGATATCTTTATTAATTTGACCTTCGACTGTCCTTTTATGCCAACGAAAATTTATTTTTGGCGTGGTGAACTTCTATAAAAATTATATATATATATATATATATATATATATAGCAGAAAGGCTACAGTTATATATATATGGTGAGGCATATATATATATATATATATAATTTTATAACTTTACCATAAAAGTAAATTGTCTTTCGCATAAAAGGAGTCGGAAGGTAAAATTTGTAAGATTTCGCAACCAACGGAAAGAAATTGAATGTCTCACTATGTATTTATATTAAATCTGTGTCTACCTAACCAAACTTTATCCTAACCCAAACTTAATAGCACACAAGTACGACCTATCCTGATGGATTTTGTTAGCCCCCATGTACTACCTAACCTAATCGATTTTCTTAGCCCACAACTAGGACCAAACCTAATGGATTTTGTTTGCCCACAAGTCGGACCTAACCTAATGTATTTTGTTAGCCCCGAAGTACGCGTTAAGCTTATGGATTATGATATATTTAAAGCAAGGTGGGCATCCGCTCATTTAATGTAGTCCGGCTAGCGCACCTCCGACCCTCAAGAAAACATAGTCCGCTAGCGCTCCTCCGCACTTATTCAGACCATCAAACCTCCGCTATTGCAAGTCCGCACGTCCGCACGTCTCCGCAACAATGGTCCCGATTTCATAATTGAAGTTAAGTAACTTTCCAAATAAAAAAAATGTGTACAAAAAATTTATTTATAATATTATATGAAAAATTGAATGAATATTTACAAAATCTCAAGATTTTCCACTTCTTCCTCAAAGTTGTCTTCAAAGGACAAGAGATCCATATTTACCTTTCAAAAAGAATAGGTGCTCAAAATTAAAAGCAGTTAAGGCTGACCTCTTTGCCCTCAAAATATCCCCACCCAATACTAAATATTCGCTCTACAGCCGCAGAACTTGGGAGAGGTGTATTATATTATGAACAAGTTCAACAAATTCTGCCTATGATGAAAGGGAAAGATGTCCTTGGTGAGAGGAGTGCTGGTGTTAGTTCACTTCCAGCAGTCAATTGCTAATTTAAGGTCCTCACCTAAATCATTCTGTCTCCTTCTGAAAAATTTTGACCACCCTGTCCACCCATAGGAAGGTCTATTTCGTCCAAGACTTTAGTAGATTCCATGAAAGCTCGACTCCGGCAGAGTCGATGCTAATGCTACGTATCAGCTCGGAGCTATATATATATATTATATACTATATATATATATATATATATATATTATACTATATATATTTATATATATATATATTATAGTATATATTAATATAATATATATATATATATATATATATTCAATATATATATATATATAATATATATATATATATATATATATATATAAATTATATATATATATATATATTATTATATATTAATATATTATATATATATATTATATATATATATTTTTATATGTAATCAGTTCTGTGTAAACCCAGAATATATATATATATATATATATATTATACTATATATATATTATATATATATATATCATATATATATATATATAATATATTTATTATATATATATATATATTATATATATATATATATATATAATGGGTTTTACACAGAATGATTAGATATTGCCTAGTTATTATAGTAATAATTATAATTAATTAAAGTTATAGTTGAGGGTAATAGCCATTCATTCTATAAAATCAATTTAAATGTTATTATATATGGTACCTTTAAGGAGGTTGGAGATTTTTTTGGGAAGTTAATTATTAAAAAACAATAAGTCTTAGTTAAAAGTGAAATTAGTTATAAACTTAAACAAAAATAGATTTCTTTATTATAACCAGTAAGAATTCTTAATAAGTAAACTATATTTTCATTTTTTTTAAAAAGGTGCGGAAACAAAAGGAGCGGAAACTTTTTTTAATCCGCACGTGCAAGTCCGCTAATTTCCTGACGACTCCGCACCTCCGCTAGTCCGCACCTATTCTGGTAGTCCGCTCGGAGCGGACTAGCGGACTAGCGGACTAAAGAGCGGAAGTGCCACCTCTGATTTAAAGCCATGTGAGATAAATGAAATAATAT
>JABUQX010134215.1:0-5000 GCA_015478945.1 Trachelipus rathkii | reverse complement strand
GAGGAGGAAAGGAAGAGAAATATTACAGTTGAATTTTTTTAAAAATGTCAGAAGAGCGTGAGGAGTGAACCAGAAATACCATCACATTTTTCGGTATACGGAGAAAGAGTTTATTTTGCTGAGAATAGATTGTGGCACGATTCCTGGATGAAATATGAGTTTCATTAGTTTATTGCGTTGAGGAGTACCATAATTACTGAAAGTAGAATCCCTTCAGCGAATGCACGATGACAAGAAGTTAAAATAAAAGTTTATTAGGTTTAAGTTTAACGGAAAATAATCCACTCACCGAAGGCAGTTAGCATTTCCAAGCAAAATTCAAAACAAGAACGAAAAGAATTTAAGCGGTATGTGATTGATTGAGAGAAGATAAGGATTCTCAAAACACCTGATAGGGTCTGAAGATTAATGTATGTGGAGATGAATAACCCATTTTGGGTTCTCTCAAGGGACGAACCAGGTTGTACTAGTAAAAGCGCTGCTCAGGGCTCTTTTAAAATTGTAACTTGTTACAAACAAAGAAAAGTCGTTATGGGCGTTCATGTAATCATTTGAACGGTAGCTTCATAAAAAATGGAAACATGAGAGAATGTGTTTATTGGAGTATAGATTGCTAAAAGATTTTAAGATTTTAATGACTCAGTAAGTTTAGTTGAAAGCCATAAGAGTAAAGTCGAATTTTGATCTACAGTAGATTGCAGTGGATGGAATCATACGGTTAGAAAATTTGCGCATTAACTGAGACCAACTTCCTTGCTCGCAAACACACAAATGCGCATTTGATGCATAACTTGAGGATGGAGATTACTTTAAGAGAACGGAGGAAAGTAGTGTTTTGCTGTCGAGCTCTGAAACATTTGTTTCTAGAGAAAAGAGGGGTGGAGCTTTCAACATAACAGTTTGATTCGATTAATATAAGGGTTGAGTCGTAAAAATTGAGTTAGGGCGGAGTTCAACATAGTTGAAATTGGAATAATATCGGAGAATATGGCAAAAATTAAAGGAGAAAATCATGCATCTTAAATAGACCGTTCTTCATTTGCTACACACCCCACAACTCACCACCACAACCAGAGTCGTCTAGCTTCCACGAGAGAATGGTGAGATCCAATCTTTGGATACCCTCCTCCCCACATGCAATTGGAGCAATGTTGGGCTGTTTTTTTTTCGTCCACAATCTTCCTTAAAATTTAGATGAACGCCATTTTCATAAGGTCTTTTGTAGAGCATCTTACATGTACACTAGAGTGGGGTTTCCAAAAATTTGGTAAAATAATAAATTTTTTGGTCCGGTTATTCCAATTCAACATAGCGACTGGGTTTTCAAATATTTAACTGATACAGGATCATTTATATTCTGATGCAAAACAACCAAAGCAAAATAATAATAATAATAATAATAATAATAATAATAATAATAATAATAATAATAATAATAATAATAATAATAATAATAATAATAATAATAATAATAATAATAATAATAATCATGTTACAGAACAGATTTAAATCATTTAATTATGCTGATTATAGCTATGTACGAATATTCTTTATTAATTCGTATGAAAATATATAAAATTTATAAATAGTTTTGAAACTAGCAGTATATTTTTAAGACATTTATTAAAATGAAATTTAAAATTGATGTATAACTCCACGCAAATGTGGAGTTTCAAATACACGCGAAAATGGGCTGCTTTCCATCTAAACATTTAGTCTGTAGCAAAAGGATGACTTCAGGAAACTAAATAGATCTTAAAAAATAAGTAAGACCCTAAGAAAACTTAGGTGATGACCATTTTAAAGCCCAAAATAGGGAAGACTTTCTAGCCTATAAAGTGTCGAATAAGAACGCTATATTTCTTCTTAATTTTGAAAACTGAATATTTGGTTAAAAGTGGATGAATAGAAAAGGGCTTTACTTTTATCTGGATAATCTCCACAGTCTTGACTCACATTTGAATAAGCGAAAATGAATTCGAATACGAATTTAGTGGTTTATATATATATATATATATATACTATATATATATATATATATGAGCATGTAATGTGCATTATATATAATATATCATATATATATATAGTATATAATATATATATATATATATATATATATATATAATAATATATATATAGAGAAAATGAAGCATGTGATTAGTTTTATGGAATTTCTGCTCTGTTAACGGTGTCTTGATTAAATATTTGATTTTGCGTATTGTTTGGTTGTACCAAGTATTAAAAAACTTATTTGAAAAGTTTTAAAATTTTGCTCAATTTTTCAGTTTAAATTTATATTCAGTTCTTTGTATATTGAAAAGATTTTATATTAATGACATAAAATATTCATTAAGAGTTAGAAAATTGAGATACGACGAATGGGGGAAAAGAGATTGGTGGAATGTCAATAATAGATAACGCGAGTTTAGTGAAGGAGAAAACATGATAAAACAACCCTAACCCTAGCCTTTACGGGCCTAACCTAAACTTAACTTAAAAAAGTTAATTCAACTAATGAATAGCCAGATACAGAGATACAGAAAGAAGCACCATTCTACACAAATCAATTTACTGATTTAAAGATAAAGTAGAGTACAATGTCCTTTTAGAAATAAGTTTAACCGACAAACGCTTTCGTAACTTTTTTTTTGATTAGATGCCCGTTCGCTTCAGACTTAGATTTATTAGCTGTAAAATAACAAGCAAAATATCAAAATCAAACCCTCTGGACTACATAAAAACTTCCGAAACAACATCATGCTGTCCTTTGTTTTGTGACATTTAAAACATAAATACAGACAACTTATCTGCGTAGCAAACTCGTATATTCACAGTCGCCGAAATATAGATCTGTTTAATATGATTATAAGTGTAAAAAGAAAAGAATATTTAAAGCCTAATCCTATTTTCTCCAATTATTATCACTTATGCATAAGATTCTCTGAAACAGAACGAGTAAATTGCAATTAGTTTTCTTCCTTTAATACGCTATTATCCTATTTTACTTCGGGCCTTTCATAACTATTAACAATGAAATGTATGATTGACTATATATAAATAAACTATTGTGTGTGCATTATGTTTATACACATTTCTTTAGGTATGGATTTACATATACATGTCTGTATGTTTCTACATATCTGAGGATTTTACTCACCTGTGATAGTATTATATTATATTATATATATATATAACTATATATACTACAAATATATTATATATATATATTAATATAGAAATATATAATATAATAATATATATATATATATTATAATATATTATATAATATTATAATATATATATATATATATTTATATAATATATATATATATATTATTTACATGATGGAATTAATAAAATAATAGAAATATTAATATTAAATCAGATTGAAACAGAAAAACTGTAGATTGAATTTATAACCAATAATCCCCAATTCTTGGTATAGTCAATTTAAAATTGCATAACACATTTAAAATGAACGATAATATAAATATTAAATTAACACAACCTCGCAACGTATAATCCCCACACAGCACACCACACCTACACCACACACACACACACACACACACACACACCACCACAGCACACACACACAGACACATATATAATATATAGTATATAATATATATATATATTATATATAAATAATACATTTTTTTAATATAATAGGATATATAATAATAGATATATATATATAAGATATATATGAAAGACTTAAATATAAAAAGAGTTGTTTTATTAATATTATTAGAGAAGATTTAATAAGATAATCACAAGCAAGTTAAATATTAAAAATAAAAATGTTGATTAGAAATAAAATGACAGAAATAATTTTCTGAAACAAACACGAAAGTAACTTGCATTTAATTATATATATATATATATTATATATATATATATATATATATATATATATATAATAATAATTATAATATATATATATATATATATAATATATAATATATATACTATATGCGTGTGTCTTCAAGCTTCAAAGAGGTTGGGGGTTCTGAGGTTTTCTTCGGAATTTCTTCTCATCATTCCAGTTTCTTGCTCTGTTTATGGGCTTTGTTGACCCTTGTTTTTAGTACGCATTCCACACATACTCTTCTTCATAAGGTGCATTTCTATGACTTTTCGGCTTGTTTTCTCTCCATTTTTTTTCTCAATAGCTCTTTCCAATCTCTTTCCTTTCTAGCTATAGAACGAGTGCGTCACTCTCCGTATAATATCACTATTACAGTGGGCACTGCCCTTCTGAACTCTAATTGAGTATACCTCCTTGAGGAAGAGATGTGCTACTCGTCTTCCCCACAGTCTCAGCCTTTTTCTGTACAACTCTCTTGACCTCAGACTTAACAGGTATGCTCATTCTTAAATGTTTCACCGGTAAAATCTGGAACTCACCACACTTTTAAACTAGGTATATAGAGGGGCACGTCAGCCTTTGATTTGGTATTTGGATGTTCGACTTTACCTAACTCCGGTGAACTGAGATATAATATAATATAATATGTATATATATATATTATATAATATATATATATAATATATACTATTTATATAACTATTATATAATAGTAATAATATATATATATATATATATATATGATATATATTAGTGATGGGGCTTAATCGTCATTAAACAAAAATCGGCTATTTTTTTTTAAATCTCATTCGTCACGTCATCGGCAAATTTCGCCGATTATTTTTCCGATTAATTGAACAAATATAAGAAATTTGAATAATATTAAACTCAATAATAATAATAATAAAATGAATAAATAATAATAATAATAATTAATAATAATAAATAAATTTAATAATAATTAATAATAATAATAACACATAACGAATAACAATAACAATAACAATAACAATAACAATGAACAATAACAATAACCAATAACAATAACAATAACAATAAATAATAATAAAATAATAATAATAATAATAATAATAAAAATAATCAGATAATAATAATTAATAATCCTCTT
>JABUQX010134213.1:27500-32616 GCA_015478945.1 Trachelipus rathkii | reverse complement strand
TATTATTTTTCCTAAATTTCCGTATTTTAAAACTATTTATTCGTTTGATAAAATCCGCTCATTTTTCATATTCAATTTCTAATATATTGCAAAATGTTTATTTTCCCTGTGAACTTCCCTACTTCATACTTCAAACATTCTATTTTCTTTCATAATTAACGGTATTTTTCTTAGCTTTTTCAAATCAGGAAAGTCTAGTTATTTTTTTTATGATTTTAAACCTATGGCTTAAGAACCTTCCTTCTCTCGCAAGCATTTCGACTTTTTTTTTTTTTTAATTAAGTAATCTCAAATTTTTAATTTTTATCAAGAACATGTTTACAAATTCATATAATGAAGTGGAAAATATGCTTGATAACGTTAGAGGTTTTAGTTAGATAATAAAATCCAATTTGTGTTTGCAAATAATAACAATTTATCCTAGATAGTTTAAATTGCATTTTTATAAACATTAGTGAATATTATTGCAGGTGCAAGAATAGCACAGCATGCTGGGAAAAATTTGCACAAAATCATTTTACAAAGACCAGAATATAATCGTGGAGATTTAGAAACTGCTATCAAGCAGGTAAAGTATGATGCTTACTTATATATACTGCTGTTATAAATGAGTAGTAAGTTCTTTTCTAAGTTTGTTTTGTTTAACTTTTTTATAAAGTTTAATCTACCATTTTTTAATCAAACATTTTAATTATTTACAGGGTTATTTAGATCTTGATTATAATATGATGCATGATAAAATCCTGAAGGATGATTTAGCAGGCACTACAGCAGTTTGTGTACTTTTACGTGGGAACACATTATACTGTGTAAGTTGCTCTGTATTTAAAATAAATTGCTATTTATTATTATTTATTATTATTATTATTATTATTATTATATTATTATTATTATTATTATTATTATTATTATTATTATGTATTATTATTATTATATTATTATTATATTATTATTATTATTTATTTATTTATTATTAATTATTTACTTATTTTCATAGGGTAATGTTGGAGATTCACGCGCAATAGGAAGTGTGGGTGGTCGAGTTGTTGAATTAAGTAGTGATCATAAACCAAGTTTACCTTCTGAGCAAAGAAGGATAACCTCAGCTGGTGGTTGGGTGGAGCTAAATCGAGTCAATGGAAATCTAGCCCTCTCAAGGGCCCTTGGTGACTTTGTTTTCAAGAAGAACACACACAAAGGCCCAGAAGAGCAAATAGTCACTGGTAAATATTTCATCTCTCTCACATTTGACTGATGAACATTTAACCAAATGAAAATTGGCTGAGCAATAAAATTGAATCCTAAAAATGTTTTATAAAACATTTGTCACCTAACCTAATTCATGTTTGGTCAAATGTGCATCGACCAGTCAGAACACGTTTATTTCATCTGCATCCTAATTTCATTAGACTTAAAAGTAGATTAGAAAAAGTAAACCTATTGTGAGGGCTTCAAAATATTGAATATAATTCTTAGAATTTTATAAATTGATATTATATATAATATTTGTCGAGTTTTTAAAAGATTTTATATAATTATTTTCTACTACTTTTGCAGCTTGGCCTGATGTAGTTATTCAAGAAATAAATGAAGATTGGGAATTTATTCTTCTTGCTTGTGATGGCATATGGATGATGATTCGACAAATCAGGCTAATTAATATTAATTATTATTATTATTATTATTATTATTATTATTATTATTATTATTATTATTATTATTATTATTATTATTATTATTATTATTATTATTATTATTTTAAAGGTTATAATAGTTCAAAGACCTTGTCATGTTATTGGCTAAATGCATCATTTGAAAAAAATACAAATGGTAAAATTGTTTAAAATTTATTATTATTATTATTATTATTATTATTATTATTATTATTATTATTATTAACAAAATATGATACTTTTATAATTTTATAGTTCTATTATTTGATTTTATTATCCAGCTGAGTAATAAAATATGAATATTTCTTATATTAATAGGGTTTACCAGTCATTAAATGCTGTTTATAGGAAAAAAAAAATTTATATTAGCCTGCAAGATACAAATTCCCTATATCTTATAGTCCCCATGAAATATTATTTACTAATTGTTTGTATTAAAAATACAAACAAAATCTTTCAGGCTTAACGTAAAAAATCTCAAGACTTATTTATATTCCATGTCTTAAATTTAGATGCAAATAATAATGAATATATCTAACTAATCTATTAACTAGGTAGTTAATATGTTCTTTATACGAATGCATAAACCTTGTATAAGATCAGTTTATTATTATTATTATTATTATTATTATTATTAGTAGTAGTAGTAGTAGTAGTAGTAGTAGGGTATATTTGTTTCACAAGGTGGTACAAATTATTAATTCTAAAATGCTAAATTAAGATAAGTGAAAAAATAAATTATATTGTTACATTTTCTCTTTTAAAACATTTAAAGAACAAATGTTTATGTGAATGTATGTTGTCAATCAATTTTTCCTCCATTCCAATATTTAAAATGTAATCTTTTTATGTATTTTTCATTGCATAATTTTATATTTGAAAAATACATCAAATGAAATTAAGCAGTTAACATTCTTTCAAGGAATTGTCTTGGCATTTATGAAAAATAATATAAATATTTGTTGAATCAGCAAAGGATGTTAATTGGGATGAAACGGTATACCCAAACTCTCCTTTCATTTTGTTATTTACTTAGTACTACCAATCAACCTTTCATGATAATATTAATTGCTGCAGAATCCCACTGGGTCCTAATCCTTACAAGTTTAAAATGTTAAAGTTGTCCAAATTATCTCATTAAATTAGCTGAAGAGGCAGCTTAGAAAATTTAAGTGATCATTTCATCTTCATCAACCATCTTCTCAAGATGCCATAAGCTTGTTAGTATATTTGTAGATAAACTCAAATTATCATAAAATCATCATCTAGAATGAAAAGGTGATTTGCTTTCAAAATAAAACGCTTATATCCTTAGACTATAATGTTAGTTCTGTATAATAATTCTTGTAAATTTTTAAGTCCTAATTTTATGGATGCTTATGGAGCCAACAGTAGAGGTTTGTTCAAAAAAAATTATCTTTAATTCTAATTGATGAGCACTAGTTACTTTAGAAAAGATTGTCCCAAAGTTAAATTTCTTACTATTTACTTTTTAAACAAACAAAATCAAAAGCTTTCATAATGCTGGAGTTTGATATTATATCTTTAAAGTTTTCGTAAGTCTAGTTTTCTTTTAAGGCCGGGTCTAATGTTTGCTCTGGGATGGTTCAGTTTTAGACCCAAACAGGAAATTGAACATAATTTTCTTAATTTTCAGCCAATTTTCAGCAAGTAAAAAGCAAACTTCAGCTTTTTCTAACATCTAAAACATCGTTTTCGGGTGTTTTTCCCATGTCTGTAGTGTTTTTCTTTTGTATTTTTATTTTTATAAAACCTGTTTTTGATATTTTTTGATTCTCTGCCTACAATTTTTTTCAAAATGACTTCAAACTTGAACTATTCAGATAGGTCTATTACGTTAAGAACGGTAGAAGCTAAATATTGATTTATGACCTTAGATCCCAGCAATGATAAAATTTCAAACCCAACTTTTTTCGGTTTTGAAAAGGAAAAATTGCTATAATTTTTCTTAAGGTTATCCAATCAGCATGAAATTTTCAGGGCATTTGTAGTCAGAGGAGATACACATTTTGTATTTAGATAATTTTTTGGTATATTCATTAGTTTTGCCACTGTACATGAACAAATTTAAAAATTTTTATTTTTATTTTTGAGTATGCAAAAAAAAAAAATGATCTAAATACAAAGATAAATCTTGTCTGACTATATGCGCCCTGAAAATTTGATGGTTGGTTCGGATGAGTAGAAAAAATAATTTTTTCAATATTTCACTTTTTCAAAAAACAATTTTTTTTTTGAAAAAGTGAAATGTTGGGAGATAATTTTTTTCAACTATTCGATCAACATCAAATTTTCAGAGCGTATGTAGTTTGGCGAGATACATCTTTTATTTAGATAATTTTTTGTGTTACTAAAAAAAAATTGTTTAAAAATTTCCCCCCAAATTTTTTTTTTTTTTAAATTTTGTTCCTGTCCAGAGGCATAACTACTGCATATACCCAAAATGATCTAAATACAACAATGTGTATCTCGCCGACTTTACAAATGTTCCTGAAAATTTCATAGCTATCAGGATAAACCAGAAAAAAAAATTGGCACAATTTTTCATTTTCAAACCCAAAATAAGAGTAGGTTTTGAAATTTGACCATTTGGATTTGAGTCAAAAATCATTTATTTCGGCCTTCCTACCATTTAAAGCAATAAACCCATCTTTGTATAGTTAAAAGATTGAAATCATTTTGAAAATAATTGTAGGCTGAGAAACTAAAATGTCAAAAATATAAGTTCTCCAAAAAATGAAAATACAAATGAATACAAATGAATACAAAAAACAAATGAAATGACGTTTTAGACGTCAGAAAAAGCTGCAATTTGCTTTTAATTTGGTCTAAATTGGCTGAAATTAAAAAAAAAATTGTCCGTTTGCGGTTTAGGGCTAAAACTTAACCAACCCAGAGCAAAAATCGAACCTTCACCCTTAATTAAATATTAGCTAATAAATAGTTAGACTGTTTTGCAGTGTCGAGTTTTAAATAAAAAGTACATAGTTTTATCCCTATCTTTTGTCACAGACCAAATAACTCCAGCATCATTTGAAATTTTAAAAACGAGTGGACATATAAAGTTCTGGTTACCAACTTCTTTACGAGATTATTTGCAACATGATCGTAATTAAAGGATGAACTGACCTTTGTAAACAATTAAAATCTTAAAATGAACTAAATAAGAAATGTAATTAAAAATCTTTATCTTAATATTGTACCTTGCAAGACTAATTTGCAACAAAATTTGAGAAAAATTGGATTTTATTGAAATTAATACAAAACTAGTATATAGGAGGACTATTGGTAACCCTCCATATCATGTGGGTTGATTAACAAAAGGAATTTATTATTGATAGTTTTCATAAATAATTTCTATCCAGTACGCCAAATAATTTTTCAATGTATATACAGTATACCAAATTTTTGAGCAGGTAAAA
>JABUQX010134213.1:0-12500 GCA_015478945.1 Trachelipus rathkii | reverse complement strand
CGGTGGTTCCACTCATATAGATCGAATCGAGAATGTGGAGTCTAGGGGGTTTTGAGAGTGTGGAGTCTAGGGATTTTTTAACTCTTTTGATCTTATCAACTCTCTCCTGCTCTCTCCAGACCAATGCGCCCTTGTCCTTTCTTTCTGAATAGTTAAACGAATTTTTTTGGATAGTCGCAGAACTGTCGCGAGTGAAAAAGTTTGATAGTTAGTGAACCTTTGGCAAAAACTCCAAATCTTTCGTAGAAACAAAGAAAGCTTGGGCCATCTTGATGACTTCTACCGTACGTTGAAAGTTGAGATGAAGAAGCGAACGGATCAGACAGAGAGAAGACGTTGAAATGGAAATTCTGAGTGCGCGGAGTTGAAGATGGCAATGTAGCGCCAATGGTACGAAGAAAGACTTCCAGGGCTCTTCGCGCTTGAAGATAATCATTTATCTGCTTCTCGCGTTGGCATTAGCCTGAGTCATACCACAATATCGATATCCACTTGGAATGAATATTAATGATCATTCATGAGTTAATACTATATCCATCATCTTCCATTATATGTAGATATGTTTTTATACTTTTGGAATATGAGATGAAAATGTTAATAGGTAAAATATGTATTGATTTTAGACTTGATTTTAGTTGTAATGATAGCTTGCCAGTATTTCCAAAGTTGGGCAAAAGATACATATACTGGCTTTCGTTTTTGTACAATGATTTTTTGTGTCCAGGATTGGGGATATGTCTTTTAATATTTTATTTAGTAAACCCAGTTTATCTTGACCGATTTACCTGCACGATTTCCCCAGAACCACAGATAATACACGAGTTTAGTTCCAGAAGACTAAAAAGAGCTGTAAAGGATTGGTAAAAGTTTAATCCCCTAGACAACAGAGTTAGATCTTTATTTACAAGAACCCACACCGACATCGTTTTTCTCAAAAACGTGTGTCAAGATATTTTACCAATGAGGACACGCGGGTTCAGTTCCAATAAATATTCTGTTGTCTAGGGGTTAAACTTATCAAATCCTTTATAACTTGCTGAATATTAGGATCAAGCTTCAATGAGAATAATCTAAAGGTTCTGGAAGCCGTGCAGGTTTGCAAATTAATCAAGATATAAGCTGGAGTTTTACTCGTAAATAATATTTAAAGATATCCCAATCACAAGTTTTAAGATCGATAGTACAAAAAGCAAAATGCCATTATAATAATATTTTTGCCTTTAAATACTGTTTGGCAGTATCTAACATATTAGTAATTTACGAAATCATAACATCTTTTCTTAACTAGATTAGTCTAAAATTATTTACAAACCTAACATATTACATGCTAATAATTATTCATAACAAATTGTCTACAAATAAATATAATTTTATAAAATAAATAAAATTGAGTGAATTATGAAATATTCTAACTTTAAGTCATTAATAATATTTTTCCCAAAATTATAAATAAACTTGTGGATCTCATTGTTGTGAAATTATGGCCTTCAGGCGTAAAGATACTATAATCTCTGACACACGCCCCCTCCTAAGAAGACAAAGTGACAAAGCCTCGTCTTGAAAAATAACAGAAACTTCAAGTGGATATCTTCTTGCCCGAAAAGAAAGTACATGTTCTTTCTCTTCTTGGCAGATTATGGCCAGTGCCATCGCTTTCATCCACGCTGAAGAGTTTCCCATTTCTTCGGTCTTCGGGATTGTTCCTCTGCTCTGATCCGTTTCGCTCTTCATCTCGACTTTTCAACATTGCAGTTGAAGTCATCAAGATGGCAAACTCTTTTGTTTCTACGAAGGTTTGGAGTTTTCTACTTCCAAAGTTCTTCTTCTCCAAACCGCCTTCGACCATTCCTCTATGCCAGTTCTCTTGACTATCCAGAAAGAAACGACAAGGGCGCATTGGTCTGGACGTTGGCTGGCTAAACGCCCTAGATTTTGTTGGTACATAATCCTCTGCATCTTCTGCTTCTGATGGAGAATGAGGATTCTCTGAATGAACTGACCTGGGACCTCCTTGTGGAGAAAAGGGAGTGGGAGCAGTCACTGCAACTTCCTCTTGGTTAGCTACAGAGAGTTCATGATCTTTTTCCACTGCATGAGATTCTTGAGCGAGAGGAGAAGAAAGAACATCATTGAGTAATGTTTCTGCAGTCTTTACTAAAGTCACAGTTGTCAAAATTGTTTTGAAGTTCCTCCTCCTTCTCTTTATTTTCAGAATACAGCAAAAGCATGTTTCCTCATCATATTCAGCTTTGATATTTTCCAAAGGAGTGGTCAACTGATCTTCAGATAATGCACTCCCGTTTGAGACTTTTTTTCTTCTTTCAACTTCCTTTCATATCTTCCTCCACTGGTGTTAACTGAAACACTCTTCCCTCTATCTACTATTAACATCCTCAGGCATCACCGCTGTCACCTCAGACTTTATTGTCTCATTAACACCACTGGCTTCAAAACAGAGCTTGAATTTTATGTTTTCTTGATTTTTATATGGGAGATTTCCATTCAGATTTTCCACTGTCTTACTCTTTTGTAGCAGTTTCATGAGTTGTTTCGGCGACGGATGTGTCCTTGGCACATCAATTTTTACTATATTATTTTTTCAATAGCATTTTCAACTTCATAAATAACTTCGATAATGGTTGTGTCCACGTCGGTATTTCTTTTTATCATTATTATTTTCAATAGCATTTTCAGTTTCATAGTAATTTCGTCTACGGATGTGTCCTCTTGTCGATATCAATTTTATCATTATGTCCTGAACCCTTCTTATTGTTCTCGGAATTAGCGTGCCTGGGGATAGCTTCCCATAAGAATCATACAACACAGGGTTCCATTATAAAGCTGACGCGCCTTATAGAACTGGCGTAACCAAATTCTTGTTTTCAGGGGCTGTCCTACCAGTTATCAATTAAAAGCATTTTTCTAATCTTGCCTGTGAATTGATGGTTTTTCACAAACTTCTTCTCGTAATACATACATCTACACCCTGTATCACAGCACTGATATGTCATGCTGTGATTATGTAAACCATTTGGTCAAGTAGCTTATGGAATGTCTTCTATATTTTGAATCATCCTTTGACGATTGCTTAAATATAATGGGACACTGATGCTTTCTTCCATTGACGTGTTTGGTGCCGTTCCAACTAGCTTTATCACTTCAATACTCATTGAATGCTCTCTCTCACTAATTTGACATGTGCCGCTGTAAAATCCCCTTTGGTAATAGGGATTATCAATCGTACCCCGCGCACAGTGTGGCTATCCCTTTGGGGCGTGCCATTCTTCTCTCCGCTGTCTTGTTATCGCGGTAAATTATCATAATAATGCCGATTACGTGGAAATCTGTTGCTTCCATTTTAGGCAGAAATAACAAGCGCTGAAATCGTGGCCGCCTTTGTAGCATATTCCACAAACTTTGGTGTGTTGGGGTTGAGTATTATGACTTTGTATCTCGTTATTGTCAGATGCATAAGGTTCAAGCTCCTTCCTCTCTTTGAACAAAGCGTTTTACCCTTGCTTGAAGAAATTCTATCAGCGCGAGAAGCGATGTCGTTTAAACTAGAGAGTCCTACCCTCTCTTAGATGAACAGCTAAGTCCTTTGGGCAACAGGTGAGAAATTGATCAACCACCATAAGATCGGTTAAACCTTGGAAAATCTTGGTTGAAACTTGAGAGTTCACACCACCTTGACAAATACGAATTTAATCCGATTCAGTAATTGTAATGTGCCCTCATCTGTTTTGGGCTTGGCTTCCATGAACTTAGCCCTATAACCATCTTCGGTCATATTAAATTGAATAAGGTGGGCTTCCTTTAAGCTAGAAAAATCATTAGCTAAGTTGGGAGGCAACTTGCTATAAACTGATAAAGCACGTCCAGTTAGAAGCGCATTATAGAGAGGCCATAAACTGTGATCCCAATTTGAAGATGTCGCATAGCTCTCAAAACGTTGGAATGTACGCGTCCATTTCGTCCCTTGATTCGACAAACGGGGCCATAATATTATTCGGTACCTTAACATTGGTCGCATGAGGATACATTAAGCTAAATGGAGACGATTGAGACTGATTGGACAGTCGTATTCTTTCCAATTCAAAGTTCCGTGTGCGTTCGGCTTCTTCAATTTGTTTATTTAATAATGCAACTTTCTTGAGTTGGGCATTCCTTTCAGCTCTTTCTGCTTCCTCTTTCCTGAGTTGAGCATTTCTTTCAGCTTCCTCTTTCTTGAGTTGAGCATTCCTTTCATCTTTTCTAATTCAGCAAATCCTCTCTTTCTTGAGCCGGTTTCCTTTTTCTTCCTCCTTTCTGCTTCAAAGCAGCTTTCTCTCTTTCTTAATAATGAGAGACTTTGCCTTTTAGGCCTAATTCTTTAGCCATCTGGCACCAGGATTGGTAGTCCATTATTAATGTTGACAAAATGGAGAGAGACCGTGAAGAATAAAAGAGAGGTGAGAATCTAAATTCAGCAAGTGTGATGAAGAAATAATGTCAACCTATATTCCTTCTCGGACAAGGCCACCCAAAAACGTGTCGCGATATTTTACCAATGAGGACACGCGGGTTCAGTTCCAATAAATACTTTCTGTTGTCTAGGGGTTAAACTTATCAAATCCTTTATAACTTGCTGAATATTAGGACCAAGCTTCAATGAGAATAATCTAAAGGTTCTGGAAGCTGTGCAGGTTTGCAAATCAATCAAGATAAAAGCTGGAGTTTTACTCGTAAATAATATTAAAAGATATCCCAATCACAAGTTTTAAGATCGATAGTACAAAAAGCAAAAAAGCCATTATAATAATATCTCTGCCTTTAAATACTATTTGGCAGTATCTTACATATTAGTAAATTACGAAAAGCATAATATCATTTCTTAACTAGATAAGTCTAAAATTATTTACAAACCTAACATATTACATGCTAATAATTTTAGCTATAACAAATTGTCTAAAATAAATTTACTTTTATATAAATAAATAAAATTGAGTGAATTATGAAATATTCTAACTTTAAATAAATAATAGCGAAGTCATTAATAATAGTTTTCCCAAATCTGTTATCAGAGATGGACCACATTATTGTGAAATTATGGCCTTAATTTCTTACATAATTTAAGAGGTGCTCGGCTTTCAATTGGGATTGGATTCCAGCGGCTTTTAGAATGCATCAAGAGTTTTTGAGAGTATGGAGTCTAGGGATTTTTTTTGATCTTATCAACTCTCTCCTGCTCTCTCCAACTCTCTCTCCAGTCTCTTTCTTCCCGTTAAACTGTTGCATCACTATCCTTATACTATCTTATTTTACAATGGGCACTACTCTTCTGAATTCTAGAGTCGTACACCTCCTCCTCTTGAGAAGAGCTTGTGCAAATCGTCCTTATACACAGCCTCTTCCTTTCTCTGTCCAGCTCTCTCTCTGACCCCAGACTTCACTGCTATGCACAATCTTACATGTCTCTCACTGGTAAAAGTATGGAAAACTCTCTTTATTTATACTCCAACTTCCTTTGACTTTTACATGTTTAAACCGCGGTGTATCGGGCCATGTGCCTTTATATTGAGTGACGTTGTTTTTTGTGGATATTCTCAACTCATGAAATTTGCAGGCCCCCTTGCCTTGGGTTCACCGAATTTATATATAGAGTATAGTAGTATATATATATATATATATATATATATATATATATATATATATATATATATATATATATATATATATATATATATATACCTATATATAAACATATATATATATATATATATATATATATATATATATCAAGACGAATTAAATAATTTTACTTTGTGTTATAACAGTTTCATGTATTTTTATGAGTTGTATTATGCCTATTAATTAAAAATATTTTTTCATAATTCAGCCGATTTTTATTTCCTTTAAAATACTAAATTGTAACTTATACATATATATATATATATATAGGTAAAGTATATATATATATATATATATATATAGTTATATATATATATATATATATATATATATATATATATATATATATATGTTGTTATATATATATATATATGACAATTGGTTATTTGATAATTATATTTAGTTTGCACCCCCTCAATAACAGTGCCATTATTGTTTGCATTGGATTTAAAAAAAAAAAAAAGAAACAAATAGTCACTACTTTTAACATTAGCGACTTAAGTTACGTTGTCAAAGTACTATAGTGTAAACTGTAAACGGAACCAAATAACAACATACTTAAACACGTCCATCCGAAATATCTCCTACGGAACTATCCTTGTGTTGTCAAACCCGTGTCCCGTCTTCATGCTGGGCAGTGGGCACCATCCCTTCCTTCAAGAATGCATATTTAAACCTATAAAGCTCCCTACCCCCAATCTGTAGAGCTAAAGTGTGTTATTCTGACAACGATCGCGCCATGACATCTCTTGTTAGGACAGTTTTGACCCTAGCAGACATAAGTCATCATCAAAAATCCCTTTACAAACGGATCCCTGCGCCCACCTTGCCGCTGTGGTGGCACAATATCTATCTATCTATCTATCTATATCTATTCATCTATCTATCTATCTATCTATCATCTATCTATATTCAATTCATCTATCTATCTATCTACCTGTCCCATTCATCTATCTATCTATTTCATTTCATTTCTCTAATAACAAAGTAACAGATACTAAAGTCTCATTGAGAGATTGATTACCACCGCAGTTGGTTCTGGTCAGGGGAAATTGAATTATATGTAATTCCTAATCAAGTGGAGTAGAATGCATCTTTGATTATTTAGTCTTACGTCAAGCCCTGCTTCGGCACAACGCAGTCGGAGTGCTTGGTGGGTGAACCTTCTTTGCTAGAAGCATGAGTGTGTGTGTGATTTTTGTATGTTATGATAGACTTCTTCTGCTGTATGTGTTGGCTATGTTTTTATTGATGTGTGAATACAGAGATTGAAGTAGAAATTCAGTATGTAATAAATTTTAATAAAGTATTATTGTATGTCTCCCAGCCTAGATGGAATTTTTTGCTTATTCACGTAGTCATTAGAACAACCCCATGTTCTCATGAGGATAATATCCAAGTTAGAGAAAGACTCATGAAAATGGGTTCTAAGAAATGTTATTTGCATTTCCGTTATAGTTATATAGAGAGTATAGAGAGAAGAGTGTAGGAGTAGAGCAGCATAGCAGCAGTATATATATATAGTGGTATGGTGGGGAGGGAAGGGAGGCAGGTATGGGCAGGTGGTGGCAAAGGCTATATATATATATTGTATTTATTATATTAATTTATTTTATATTTATTAGTCATTTTGTTTTTCATTTCATTATTTTATTTTTATATATTTATATATAGTTATATACATGGCAAAATATAGTTATGCACATGTTACAAATGTATGCTGAAGAAAAAGTTGAAGAAGTATTAAAATTCTTAGTATAGTATAAATATATAAATATACAAGGAAATAACCATATGTTTATAATAGGATACATAGAGAGAAAAAAATATAAGTGAGTGTGTAATGGGCAACAAAGGAAGAAAGCATAATGGAGGTAGAGTGAGCAACTGCTAGGTCATAAAAGAAAGAGAAGGCTAGAAAGAGGAAAATAAAAAATGAAAGAATTAATGTATAATAGTAAATAAATAGTTAAATTAACAGAGAAATTAAACAATAGTTTACGTTCTATTTTAAGCATATTCTGTATTAAACGAATCAAAATGCTTACAGCTAGTATACAAATTTAGCACTGAAAATGAAATTTCTTAAAGTAGTGGCTTATGTCTACACAATAAGTAGAACAATTTTAAATTGATACATTTTTGTCTTGACTTAACGATGAAAGATAGCGGTGTAAATGAAAATAGAAGTTAAATATCTTGCTTTTCCTTACCCTATCATAAAGGTGGACAAAGCAGACTCTTAGTTGATAGGATTATTGATTCTGAATAGTATAGGCAGTAGTAGCGTTAGTTATTGAAACTTTAGAAAAGTAAGAGCAAAATATGTTATGAAGATATAATATTATTATTATTATACACATACATATATTATTACATATGTACAAATAGTAACTACAATAATATATATTTTCTGTATTGATTATAAAGCACAAATATATAGTATTTAAAGTTTTTGATATTAGTCCTTAAATAAAGTTAAGTTATTTGTAGATTTGGTAATATGTAGAACTTGGATGAACCGGTCATTCAAGTTTCTGTGTGTGTGGACTCAGATCTGCTTACAATGTATCTCCATAGCGAAATATTATCCAGATTTCATTAGTACGGTTCAAGCTTCTCCCCAGCCTTAACTGCAATTTCTGACACTTAAATCTCAGTTATTCATCAATATCGTCACATCCACTTTCTTTTCCCTAAGTAGCGTTCCAGCGAACCCGGAAACAGCAGTGCAGTAGAAGAACATCATAATATGCCAAGTCGAAAATCCAGCCTGAGCAGCCCATTATACCTATTAGTGAGAGTCCTGCCATCAGCCGAAAATCCAATTCTAGAAGCCTCGATAATCGTGACGATCCTTAAATTATGGCATCTCGTCAGTGGGGTTCACCCTTAGCCAGATGGGCCACAACCAGCAGCCTCCCCTTACAAAAACCCCATTCTACCCTATTATGCACATTCCTCTTTCGCCAGCCTCTGCCAAACTCTCATTTCTCCTCCAGACATTCCTTTACTGACTCAATCCACTTTTTTCGGTCTCTCAGCCGGTCGACATCTCAACACAATCCCACTATACATCCGCTTAACCAAATCCGACTATCATCCATCCTTTCCACATGACCAACAAAGTCCATCTCCAATGTCCCTTCATTTATTCTCTCATTTATCCCTTTCACACCACACAACTCTCTAATACGTTCATTCCCTCATTTTATCAATTCTCTTACACCTAACACGCTCCTAAATTGTCCATCTGAACACATGTACTGTGCTTGTAACACTTTAGATCTATACCTCTTATTCCAGACTCATAGTCTCACTAAACATTAACACTGGCAACAACATACCCTCATGCAAAAATATCTCTAAAAATTCAAGACTCAGTCCCTTTTATATTCACTCAACGATTTAATTAAAAATTCACGCCACCCTCCTGCCACATTCACAACTTTTCCTACCACACTGCATCATCCGTTACCTTATCATCCAAACATATACCTTAAATATTTAAACTCGGACACTTGTTCCAGCGGCTCACCATTTAACATAACTTCAACCTGAGGACTGTCCTCACTCACAACTAGGGATGTACCGATTATCTACGCTTTTACTTTCAAACCCAATCCTTTTACACACCAAATCTCTCATCAATCCTCTCAAACTCTCTTCAGATTCAAACGCCACACAAACCAAATCATTCGCATATAAGTACAATAATAATGGCACCCTCCACTCTCTTCCATTCTTCATTAATCTAACACCTTCCCCATCCCACCCCAATTCTTCTTTCTTTCATCACCCCATCCATATACAAATTGAATGTAAACTGCTATATAGAATACATCCTGTAATACTCCAGCAATAATAATATTAAAACCAATTACTTTCATGACACCATTTACTCGTACACACGCTTCACTATCGTCCTACATACTTTGATCATATTCAGAAGCCTACCAACTAACACCATATATATCACTAACCCCTGACATAGAGCTTCTATTAATCCTATCATACGCCCAGCCTCAAGTCCATAAAACCAAATACAATTTATTTTTCTCCATTTTTCTCAATCATTTGTTTCAATATAAAAGATTTGATTCACACATCCTCAACCACTCATTCCTAAACCTTGTTCTTCACCAATTAGTCCTTCAATCACTCGACGCTTTCAATCAGAATACCAGCATATATCTTCCCTACAACACTTACAACCACAATTCTGTAATTTCCTACAGTTCCCCTATCTCTCTTACCCTTATATAAGGGTACTATTACTGCTCTCTCCAATCCTTCGGAACTATGTCCTCCATAAACGCTTTGTTACACACAACTCCAAATCACTAATCACCATCTCGCCTCCGCTCTTGATCACTTCATCTCCAGTAATTTCATTCATACCTGCAAAGATTTACCATTCTTCAACTTTTCTCACTCTACCCATTACCTCCTCCTTACTAATTACCTTATCCCCAAAACTCCCCAAAATATCTATTCCTTCTTGTGCCATCAAACCCACACACGTTCACTATCACCTTCACAGTGGTGTCCCAACAGCACAGATTTTCTGAGTGTACTCCTTCCACACTCCCCCTCACATCCATTTCATTTGTTGCACCATCCCTATTCATTATTCTAAGCAGTTCCCTTATTCTCATATTCTTAACCTTTAGTGCTTCCTTCCAGAAGAGCTTCCTATTCCCCTTGTAAGTATCCCATTCATCCTCCTTCCAAACTTCATTTACCTTTTTTTTTTTCCTCCTACGTATGCACCTTTTAGTATATCTTTTGTCCTCCTTATATAATTCCAAACATCTTTCTTGTGAAACTTCTTCATTGGCTTTTAGTACATTCGACCACGCTTCTTTTTTTACTTTTAACTGCTTGCATCACCTCTCTTCTTCATTCCACCACTCACTTTTAACATTCTTACTTCCTACTTTATAGCACATCCACGTATTTTCTTTGCACTGCAAACAGCTGCGTTTCCCTTCATTTCCCCAGATTTGTTAAGGCTAAGTTTCAACTTGTTCACATTCAACTGATGTACTTTCGAGCTCTTAAATACTTATTCATTCCTCTAACAATCTTCTCAAATTCAATTCCTACCCACTCTCCTTCCTCTTTATTACCTAGCCTCCTCAACTAAGCCCCCACTAACTTAAATTTACATATAACAACATAATGATCCGATAATCCCATTCCTAACTTTCACTGATTTAACATCCAACATATACTTAGTAACATCTCCTTCGTCACAACACAAAATCAATATACTCTCTTCCAAATTTCGATACCATCTCTACCTACACCAACTCTAGTTTACTTATAAATACTCTTTGTGGCTGGGAAGAGGGCATTACGCTACACATACCCTCTCCTTCCAGGAATCAATCGTCTCCTCTACCATTCTCATTTTCTCCCGACACCCCAAACTCACCTGTTATACTATCCCTTTTTGATCACCTATCCAACCATTTAGATCACCCAACACAATGAATCTGAAGCTCCTACTCTCCCCATCCAAAACATCATTGAGATTATCCCAGAAAATCGCACTCTAGCATCTTCAGATAACTGCAGTGTCACAACCACACATACCTTGACCTTTTCAAACTTAAATTTAACCATTGTAATTCTTCTAGTACTCACGCATACAAAGTCTACTATAGCTCTGTACCATAAGTCACTTATCAGAATTGCAACTCCCTCCCTCTCTCTCCCTCTCTTTCCTTTCCACACCAACAGACACCACACCACTCATTTTCGCAGTTTCCTTTAATTTTTGTTTCAGTCACATCGAGCAAATCAAATTTGAACTTTCTAAATACATCTATTACCTCTCTCTCATTAACATTCCTGGACATTTCATGTACCCATACGATTCATACATTGCTGAGCGAGAAGTGCTGTTATATGATCATTTGCCTTTCTCCGGGAGGCATATCAGCATTCCTAGCAAAAAGATAAGTGATAGTGGGCAGCCAACCCAACTACCACCGTCCCTTTGTCGCCTCTTCGGCGCAAGATGGAGCAGGTCGATGTTGGCAATTTCTTTTCTCCTCCACACATAGGGGCTATATAGGGATAGGGTATGTTCGTAAGATCTTTTAGAAGAGTGAATGTGGATTTCTTTTACTCCCCCCCTCTCTTTACACCCTCTATGTACTTTTGTGCTATATTATAATTTTTCCTCAGGATTTTTATATTATCTGGGGTATTATTATTATTGAAATAAATACTTATACTACACAACTTACCTCGAAAACCCACTACAGAAAAGATACACAAAACACTTACACTTTAAGT
Organism: Trachelipus rathkii; assembly: GCA_015478945.1. Taxonomy (NCBI): domain Eukaryota; kingdom Metazoa; phylum Arthropoda; class Malacostraca; order Isopoda; family Trachelipodidae; genus Trachelipus; species Trachelipus rathkii. The sequence goes on along the minus strand of JABUQX010134213.1, from coordinate 521 downwards.
TAGGGTCGTGACTCCTAAAGGTAAATCTTGAATCTTAAGATAAAAAGGTACTTTATTCTGTTAGTTACTGAATGCATAACTATTCATAAACGTTAATATATTTGTATATACAATTTAACAAAGTGTTACGATACTCCACCACTTCGTATGTTAATCCCTATTACCATGAATTCATGATGGGCTGGATATCACCGATTAACAATCTTTAAGTTCCGTAGTTCAATTACTTCATTCGTAGCACGACCTTTCCACCACATACACGCACTTGAATTCCACACTGTTATTACTCACTTTCCCATATCCACTTTAAGTCTAGTCCATTGTATTCATCAAACGTTGCCAATTCATCAAACAATTCAGTGTTTCATCGAAAAATAAACAAAGAATTTATAATAATCTCAAAAAAAAAACAAGGTTAAGAAAATCATAATCACGCCGAACACTAGGGTCAAAAGAAAACTATAAAAACGCCGTGTAGATCTGAAGAACCATCCTTATTTTTTAAACAGTCTGTTGAAGTG
>JABUQX010134212.1:22500-25000 GCA_015478945.1 Trachelipus rathkii | reverse complement strand
ATAATAATAATAATAATAATAATAATAATAATAATAATGACAATAATAAAATTAAACATTAAAAAAAAAATTAATAATAATATTAACATACAATTAACATACAATTTAAGCATAAAAATAATAATAAAAATAATTAATAATAATGAATAATAATAATAATATAAAATTAATAATATAAAAAAAAAAAATAATAATAATAATAATTAATAATAATTAATAATAATAATAATAATAATAATAATAATAATAATAATAATAATAATAATAATAATAAATAATAATTATGGTTACAATGATTGAATACATTGACAGTAACAATATTAATGTAAAAAAAGTTGGATAGAGGATTGGTCTTTATTTAATTCTGGTTTCAAATGATAAATATATAAACTTTCAAGGATCTTTCTATCAAGAGAGTCACTTGCTGAGGCAAGGATTTCAAAACTGTCTCGTGAGATTGAGTGGCCATTTTCCAAGCTATGAGATCGGATAGACGAATGTTCTGGCGTGGTCAATGGCAAATTAGTTCTATATGATAAACCCAAATGCTTTGAAACCCTCAAATGAAGTTGTAGACCTGTTTGGCCTACGTAACGGACATTGCAATCCGTACACTTATACATGTAAACTATAGAGGATCTCAATCTGTGGGGGATAATATCTTTAAGCCTGAAAAAGTTAGAAATTTTCATACTATTAGTAGGGATAAAAATAAATTCAGTTGATGGAAATGTTCGGTGCAACGTGGGGCTTAATAGATTTGTCAGTTTCCCAGTATAGTGTCCAATAAATGGAATTTTTAAATATATTCTTTGCTTGGGGACATCGATGAAAGGCTGTCTCGGACGAAATTTATTTTCAAGAAATCTATATACTATTTTAGGAAATATATTAGAAGGGAATAAATTAAAATTAGCAAAATTACTCAAATATTCAATTTCTTCATGGAATTTTTCCCATGAGGTGCAAAGTTTGAATGCTCTGAAAAGCCTACATTGTAGTGCAGATAATTTGTATTTCGTCGGGAGGAAACTAAAAAAATTTATGCCTAATAATGTGGTAGAGGGTTTTCTATATACTGAAGTTGAAAAGGAATTATTATTATGTTTAATTAAAACGTCAGTATTTCTTAGCTTTTGAAAGGTGTGTTTACCAACTTAAAAACTTGCATAATGTAAATAGGTTTCAAGAATGTATCGATGATATACGATTTTGGACTAAAAAGTTTTTTTATAACTTTAACGGTAGAAAGATATTTTCACCTGTTTTTTCTTTCAATGATTTTAAAATACTCCAGAATCTTAGAAGGGATGAATCAATTGTTGTCTGTAGACCCGATAAGGGAAAGGGAGTCGTTATTGTTGATAAAACCTCATATATTGAAAAAATACAACAAATATTGTCAGATTCTTCCAAATTCCGTCGTCTGACTGGTGACGTTTTCAAACACATTTTACGAATAGAAGATAAAATTAATAACTTCCTCAGATCTCTCAAAAAACAAGGTGTGTCTAGTTTACAGAATTCTCTTTTTGTTTCAGGCTCTACCCCAAGCTTACTATATGGGTTACCCAAAACCCATAAACCTGGCCTTCCTTTTAGACCTATCCTTTCAGCTATTAATTCTCCTACGTACAAACTTTCAAAGTATTTACTACCATTCATAGAACCTATTACAATTAACCAATACAGCATAAAAAACTCATTTGACTTTTCAGATTTCGTCACTTCACTTTCCATTAATGATTGCTATATGGCTAGTTTCGATGTACAGTCCCTATTCACCAATGTCCCTGTTAAAGAAACCTGCAGAATTATTGTTGACAGTCTGTTTTCATCAATAGATCACATGATTGATGGTTTAGATAGATCACAGTTTTCAAAGCTCCTTAATCTGGCTACTGAAGACACAATATTTCTGTTTAATAATGAGCTTTACTGTCAAACAGACGGAATGGCGATGGGTTCACCATTAGGCCCGGCTTTCGCTAATTCATTTCTAAGTTTCCATGAACAAATATGGTTAAACGAATGCCCAACTGAATATAAACCAATAACATATAAAAGGTATGTAGATGACTGTTTTTTAGTTTTTAAAAATCATAGTCAAGCCTCATTGTTTTTAAACTATCTCAACACTAAACATCCAAATATTATTTTCACTATGGAGGGAGAATCAAATAGTTTACTACCATTTCTAGACGTTTTAATTAAACATGAAAATTTCTTTTCTACTTCAATATATAGAAAACCCTCCACCACAATGTTAGGAATAAGTTTTTTTAGTTTCCTCCCAAGGAAAATAAAAAAATCTGCACAACAATGTAGACTGTTCAGAGCCTTTAAACTTTGCACCTCATGGCAATAATTCCATGAAGCAATTGAAAATTATAGTAATTTCGCTTATTTTAATTTGTTTCCTTCTAATATACCTCCTAAAATAGTATATAGATTTCTTGAAGATAAATTTCGTCCGAGGCTGCCCTTCAGAGTTGTCCCC
>JABUQX010134212.1:10000-15000 GCA_015478945.1 Trachelipus rathkii | reverse complement strand
CCGCAGCGGAAGGTGCTCGAGGAAACTCGCGTACCACCACCTTTACGACGCCTTCGTAGCACAAGGGTGCTGTGTCTGTGCATGAGTTTTATGTTGATATTGGTAACTCCAGGCTAGTTGGCTGTTGTGCTTCCTTCATTTTTGCCACATCTGTTCTGTGGAATTCTCTTCCAACTTCTGTATTTACTGCTTAATTTAATCTCTCCCACTTTAAAGTCTAAGTCTGGACTCATCTGCGTAATTTACGCTAGTTGGTGAACTTTTGAGGCGTACAACAACCCCTCCTTGAATAGGGCTCTGCCCTTAGTGGTGGAGACAACTGAATATATATAATATATATTATATATATATATATATACTATACCTATATATTATTATTATATATTAGTATATATAGTTATATATATATATATACATATATAATATATATATATATATATATATATATATATATATATATAATATATAGGATGGGGACGGTATAGATTCTAGGGCGTTTTGGTTAAATATATATATATATATATATATTTATATATATATAATATATATATATATATAAATATAGTACCTATATATATATATTATAATATTATATATATATATATTATTATTATAATATATATTAATATATATATATGTATATATATATAATTTCAACCAATCAAAAATATATTAATCGTTTTGGAGTTTAGAAAATCCATTTCTTTTTGACAATGATTTTAATTTTTTAAATTTTTATTTAGAATTATGAACATATATATGAAGCATATATAAAAGGGATCTATAAATAATAAAACATAATATTAAAGTATAATAATAAAGTGTAATATTATCTTAACGATGGACTTCCCTTGATTGCTTGAAAGTAATTTGATAAAAGAAAAAAAAAGACTTTTGCTAATAAATCTGTTGCTTGAATGCTTTCATCACTCTTTAAAGGAGGAAAAGAATTCTGGTTATTAATCTTCATCTTAACGTGTTTGGAAGCCATTGCTTCGATCTCACACTAAGTGTTTTGAAGGGGACTAGACCAAATTGTCGACAGGGAAAAGGGTCGACACGCCATTTTCAGAATTTTCAGAAGGTGTCCAAAGCGTCGACAGGATTTTGGTCGACAGCAGTTTGGTCGACAGCACATTTCTACATAATGCGGTCAAATCGTCGACACATTAAATCGTAATGATCAAATAGTCGACTCGATCGTAATCTTTAAATTTTTTACATATATATATATATATATATAGTATATATACATCTATATAAAGAAATAGTATATATATATAATATAATATATATATATATATATATATATATATAATATATATATATATATATATAGTATATATATATATATATTATATCAGGAAAGCAACACCAGAGCCCTCCACATAGAAGTCTTTATTCGGATATACACAACGTTTCGGAAATTAACCTATTTCCATCTTCAGGTGAAAAACTAAAATACATAATATATAATAAATATTAACAAATATTAAAAGTTATAAATGTCTAATAGAACCAATATCATCAGATACAAAATAAATTTACATTGGTTTTACAGATAATAATTATCACAAAAACATCTTACATATTTACAAAAATGAATTAAGATTAGAAACAGGACGTCGCTCCGTAAACAAAAATAACCATGAAATTGAAATCAAATTATAAGCACAAATTTAACTTAAGTCTATTTTTAACATGGGTAACTAAATCAAGGTAACTTTAGAGTTAAAAACATCATAGAAATACTCTGGTTAAACAAATAAAAAACTCATCATTAGAGTTACAAATTTAAAATCCCCCCCCTTGCTTGCGAAGCTAGGCGCTACGCCCATGTCAGGGTTAACACAACTGTAGTTTAAAAGGACCGGAATCGCTATTGAGGGAAGGTTTGGTGTTGTGGATGTATAATGTTTCTAAAATATTTAGGTTGGTTTGTGATTTAGTTTGTGCTAATATATTAAAATTATTATAGTTAAAGGTGTGGTCTGCTGTGTGGGAGTGGTCTCTAATGGCAGAGTGGGATGGTGAATTCAATAATGATTTGGTACGGGTGGAGATACCCCTATGTTCATTTATCCTCACGTAGAATTGGCGAGACGTACTGCCAATATAGACAGCATTACAGCTGTCACAAGTAAATTTATATATAATTGAGGACTGAAGAGCTATAGGGATACAGTCTTTATGATTGCAAAATGAAGATATCTTGTGTGAAGCAGTGAAAATTAAGTTGACATTCAATTGGGGAAAATGGTTTCGTAAAAGAAAGGTTAATTCCTTACGTAGTTTTGTAAATATATGTTCATAGTAGGGTAACTTTATATATAAATCACATTTTGGTGCGAAATAAATCAAAGGTCTGGACGCGTAATAGGAATTCAAAAAATTACTTATATATTTGTGAACTAGTGAAGAGGGGTAATAATTACATTTAAAAAAATTTAAAAGAAAATTGAATTCTTTATGCATAAGTTGGAAGGTGGAACTAAGGTGATAAGCTCTATATAACAAAGTTTTAATGCTGTTACATTTAAAAACAAGAGGGATGTGACTAAAACCTGAAAAAGTCTATTTTCGGTAAACACTTACGGTGAAATTTGAATCTGATTTCCTAATAAGCATGTCCAAAAATGGTAGGGTGTTATCCACTTCATCTTCTTTTGTAAAATTTATATTAGTTAATTGAGCATTTAAGTAATCAAAAAAAGGTAAAACCTTATCTTTATCAGAAAAAAGTAGGAAAGTGTCGTCCATAAACCTCTTGTAATGGGCTGGTTTGAAGGAGGGGGGACAATTTGATAACCAGATCTTTTCAAAATGGCTCAGATAAGAGTTGGCTAGGGTGGCGCTAAGGGGGGAACCCATGGCTAGAGAATCTGTTTGTTGGTACAGTATATTATTAAAAAAGAAATAGGTGTCCTGGGTGGCTAATGTAAGTAGAGTTTTAAATTCAGATCTATTGAAGCCGTTAAAACTATGATTTAATTGAAATATATCGTCTAGGAGAAATTCTATTGCATCATTTATAGGTATATTTGTGTACAGAGACTCAATATCAAAACTTGACATGAAATAATCGTTCAAATTAATGTCCAAAATCCAGTTCTTAAAACTATAGGAATTCTTAATTATATATTCATTATTTGCGAAAGGGGTCAAAAGAGGTACCAGAAATTTTGCTAGTCTATGATTATGTGTATTGAAAGCTGCTAAAATGGGTCTGATGGGAACATTAGTTTTGTGTATTTTAGGGAGACCGTACAATACTCCTGGTGAAGAACCATGAGAGTAGATATCATTAAATACTGCTTTACTAATTTTGTTGGCTTTCAGCATCTTACGCAAGAAACGATTAACCTTCTCCTCTAAATTAAGTGACAGAATCAAAGGATCTTTATTGTGAATTGGAGTAAACTTAGTAGTGTCAGAGATGATGTTAAGCATTTTATTAATATAATCAGTCTTAATTTCGAAGACTGATATTAATATTTTGAAATCACTTAAGAATGATCTTTCAACAATTATTTGTAAACCTGACAAGGGCCTTGGTGTCGTCCTTTTAGACAAAGCTGATTATATTAATAAAATGCTTAACATCATCTCTGACACTACTAAGTTTACTCCAATTCACAATAAAGATCCTTTGATTCTGTCACTTAATTTAGAGGAGAAGGTTAATCGTTTCTTGCGTAAGATGCTGAAAGCCAACAAAATTAGTAAAGCAGTATTTAATGATATCTACTCTCATGGTTCTTCACCAGGAGTATTGTACGGTCTCCCTAAAATACACAAAACTAATGTTCCCATCAGACCCATTTTAGCAGCTTTCAATACACATAATTATAGACTAGCAAAATTTCTAGTACCTCTTTTGACCCCTTTCGCAAATAATGAATATATAATTAAGAATTCCTATAGTTTTAAGAACTGGATTTTGGACATTAATTTGAACGATTATTTCATGTCAAGTTTTGATATTGAGTCTCTGTACACAAATATACCTATAAATGATGCAATAGAATTTCTCCTAGACGATATATTTCAATTAAATCATAGTTTTAACGGCTTCAATAGATCTGAATTTAAAACTCTACTTACATTAGCCACCCAGGACACCTATTTCTTTTTTAATAATATACTGTACCAACAAACAGATTCTCTAGCCATGGGTTCCCCACTTAGCGCCACCCTAGCCAACTCTTATCTGAGTCATTTTGAAAAGATCTGGTTATCAAATTGTCCCCCCTCCTTCAAACCAGCCCATTACAAGAGGTTTATGGACGACACTTTCCTACTTTTTTCTGATAAAGATAAGGTTTTACCTTTTTTTGATTACTTAAATGCTCAATTAACTAATATAAATTTTACAAAAGAAGATGAAGTGGATAACACCCTACCATTTTTGGACATGCTTATTAGGAAATCAGACTCAAATTTCACCGTAAGTGTTTACCGAAAAAAGACTTTTTCAGGTTTAGGACTAAATTTTTTTAGTCACATCCCTCTTGTTTTTAAATGTAACAGCATTAAAACTTTGTTATATAGAGCTTATCATCTTAGTTCCACCTTCCAACTTATGCATAAAGAATTCAATTTTCTTTTAAATTTTTTTAAATGTAATTATTACCCCTCTTCACTAGTTCACAAATATATAAGTAATTTTTTGAATTCCTGTTACACGTCCAGACCTTTGATTTATTCCGCACCAAAATGTGATTTATATATAAAGTTACCCTACTATGAACATATATTTACAAAACTACGTAAGGAATTAACCTTTCTTTTACGAAACCATTTTCCCCAATTGAATGTCAACTTAATTTTCACTGCTTCACACAAGATATCTTCATTTTGCAATCATAAAGACCGTATCCCTATAGCTCTTCAGTCCTCAATTATATATAAATTTACTTGTGACAGCTGTAATGCTGTCTATATTGGCAGTACGTCTCGCCAGTTCTACGTGAGGATAAATGAACATAGGGGTATCTCCA
>JABUQX010134212.1:0-2500 GCA_015478945.1 Trachelipus rathkii | reverse complement strand
TTATTTTAAAGATATATATATATATATATATCAGGTGGGCACTTCCGCTCTTTAGTCCGGTAGTCCCAGAATAGGTGCGGACTAGCGGAGGTGCGGAGACGTCAGGAAATTAGCGGACTTGCACGTGCGGATCAAAAAAAGTTTCCGCTCTTTTGGTCCGCACCTTTTTGAAAAATGAAAGTATAGTTTACTTATTAAGAATTCTTATTGGTTAGAATAAAGAAATATAATTTTTATTTTAAGTTTATAACTAATTATACTTTTAGTCTAAGACTTATTGTTTTTTAATAATTAAACTTCCAAAACCAATCTCAACTTCCTTAATGGTACCATATATAATAAATAACATTTAAATTGATTTTATAGACTGAATGGCTATTACCCTCATCTATAACTAATTAATTATATTATTTTTATAAAAACTAGGCAATATCTAAATAATTTGTCTAAAACCTAAAAATATATATATATATATATATATATATATATATATATATATATATATATATATATATATATATATATATATAGTATAAGTAGTTATTATATATATATATATATAAATATATACATATATATTATATATATATATTTTACACAGAATTTGATTATATATATATATATATTAAGTTATATATATATATATATATATATATAGTTATATATATATATATATTATTATATTATATTATATGTTATTTATATATTATTATATATATATTATGTTATATAAATATATATATTTTTGCCTTTAATAATAACTGATTATATATATATATATATAGCATATATATATATATATATATATATATATATATATATATATATATTATATATATATATATATTCAGTATATATATATATATATATATATATATATATATATCTACCGAGCTGATACGTAGCATTAGTATCGACTCTGCACGCGTCGAGGCTCTTAGGGATTCTACCAAAAATCTTGAAATCTGTGACCTTCTTATGGGTGGACAGGGTGGTCAAAAAATTTCAGAAGGGGAGGCAGAATGATTTAGGCGAGGACCTTAAATTAGCAATGGCTGCTGAAAGTGAACTAACACCAGCACTCCTCTCACCAAGGACATCTTCCCTTTCAGCATAGGCAGAACTTGTTGAACTTGTTCATAAAATATAATACACCTCCCCCTAGTTCTGCTGCTGTAGAGCGAATATTTAGTACTGGTGGGGATATTTTGAGGGCAAAGATATCAGCCTTAACTGCTTTTAATTTTGAGCAGTAATCTTTTTGAAAGGTAATATGGATCTTTTGTCCTTTGAAGAAGACATTGAGAAGGAAGAGGAAAATCTTGAGATTTTGTAAATATTCATTCAATTTTTCATATAATATTATAAATAAATTTTTGTAAGGATATATACTATTTAGTATTTAATATTAAAACCTTTTGTGAAGTCGCACATCATTATTTGAAGACGTGCGGACGTGCGGACGTGCGGACGTGCGGATTGCGATAGCGGAGGTTTGATGGTCTGAATAGGTGCGGAGAGCGCTAATAGATAGTTTCTAAAATGTTAACTCGTGCTGAGCACGAGTAGCACGAGTGCAGGAGTCGCCTCTGATATATATATATATATATATATATATATATATATATATATATATATATATATATATATATATATATATATATATATATATATATATATATATATATATATATATATATATATATATATATATATATATATATATATATATATATAGCATATATATATATATATATATATATATATATATATATATATATATATATATATATATATATATATATATATATATATATATATATATATATATATATAGAGCGCTCCTAGCTCAGTGGTAGAGCACTCGCTTAGCAAGCGAGGGGGCCCAGGTTCGAGACTGGGTTGGAGCGAGAGAATGTGAGCTATTCTCTATTAACTCTAGCTTCGTCCCACTCAGACGTTAATGAGTACATTTGTGGTGTGCTTTGCTACAAATGGGAATTAATCGCGGCGTCCGCGATAGGCCTGGCCAGCCAGCGGATTTAGCCGTTAGGCCCTTGTTTCCCAAGGACCTTTCTCGAAGGGTCCCACTGACAGGACGAAAGTCCTTACTGGGGGTAGATGATTAATATATATATATATATATATATATATATATATATATATATATATTATATATATATATATATATATATATATATATATATATATATATATATATATATATATATATATATATATGTTATATATAAGATATATATATATATATATATATATATATATATTGAAATAACTCAAGCAGAAAATAAAATTATTATATTAAATGTTCCCGGAGAAGTTTAAAAAGTTAAAAAGTAAAACTAAAATAAAACGTGTGCTCCAAAGAATGAGATTAAAAACAAAAGAATTCTTATATGTATATATATATATATATACATATATATATATATATATATATATAGTAGTATATATATATATATATATATATATATATATATAT
>JABUQX010134211.1:7500-22411 GCA_015478945.1 Trachelipus rathkii | reverse complement strand
TTTTTTCCTTTTTCCTGATGAACTGCTTCCTGTATTACAGTTCTCCGTTATTTATTTTTTCTCTCCTCAGTTATCTATTTTTTTTAGTCCGTTATAATTTTTGTACGACTTCTCTTTGAATGTTGATTTAGGTAATCTGATCCACTCTCCCGATCAAGCTATTTTAATAAATTCCCTTTTCTTATAAAATATATATATCATTATCTTATATTCTTCATACTTCTACTATCTATATCATTTCTATATTCTATTCATCTATCTTCTTCAGGAGGTGTTTTTATTGCCTTTGTCTCTGCTGGGCTTCGCGGGATTCCTTTTGGGGTTTGTCTTTTCCTATCTTACTACATATAAGATATGGTTCTGTTGCGGGTCGACCTATTCGTGTGATATCTTATATATTAATAATATATATACTATATTATATTATAATCTATCTATATATATATATATTTTATCTATTATCTATTTAATATCTTTTATCTATATCATATATATATCTAATTATATCTATATCTATTTCTCTAATTTATCCCTCTTCATAGATAATATGTATACCGTGAATGCTACGTGAATACCGCCATGGACGCCTTGCTGTTCTCATATGCTATCTATTCTTTCATATTTGCCTTTTCTACTTACTACGTTATAGCCCTTCTCTCAGGAAATATGTCAAGTTGGGAATCTTTCCATGGATAGGATGTTGAGAGTGCCAGTATGGGGTGGTGTGCTTTCGTGAACTGCATATGTGGAGTAAGGATTTTCGTGACTAGGTGTATCTCTCGGAACACTTCGAAAATCTGCCAATAACTTGGCGTAACATGTGTAGGGTTTGTGGGTTTTGTGTGTATGGGTTTTTGATGGATGCTAAGTGGATAACTGCATGTCATCTCTTTTTTCTGGCTTGGATTATCTGATGCGTCATTTAGCAAGGAGATGTATAGTGTAGATGCTGAGAAAGTTGTAAGAATAATGGTATAATCTAGTCAGTGAGTTATATCTGATGAAATTCACGGTTTGAACTAATGATCAAGAATCGGAGGCGATGATGGTGGTTGACTGATTTGGGAGTTTTGTTGTAACTACACCTGTTTTATAGAGAGCATAGTTTCGAGGGAATTGTGTGAAGGAGAGCAAAGTAATAGTACCTCTACGATAAGGTGTAAATGAGATATTTCTTAAATCATTACCAATTTAAAGGAATTTGAGTGTGAGAAAGTGAAAGGTAGTTAAGATAATAAATAAATTAAATCTTTCAAGTTATTTAATTGGGTTCAATAGAAATAAGCGTCGATGACTGTAAGGACTGATTTGTGTAAGATACAACTGTGGCTTATTAGAAAGTGGATAGAGGATTTCGTGTGAATATCAAATCTTTTACATTGATTAAAAAAATGATAGAGAATGACATTCTTACAAATCGTTTTATTTATTTACTGGTTTTTTGGATTTATGCAATCAGGCTTATGAAATTATATTTAATATCGTCGAAGCTCTATGTGCCAGTCGTGTTCATATTGATTATATGGTGTTCGACGTCAGGTAAGACTTCTGAATGGAATCAATAAGGTATATTTTCTATGCACGATAGTGAAATGCGTTTGTTGTTACATATATTCTCTGCGATGTCTGAAAGTGATTGCTCTTTAATAGTAATTAAGCGGTAGATGAGGCAGGATGTGCTGTCTTCTACTTGTTTATTTCAATTCCTGTATATGGGATGGGGTTATGATAAGAATTAGAGGTGGGTATAATTGTATAGCACAAGGGTATCTGGTGTTAGAATCAGTCGGTTGTTGTGGTAAAGTCGTTTCAAAATTTTCCGTTTACGGACAGTGATCTGTTTGATGAGACTTTATCTGTCGAAATCCTTTGACTCAACTCGACTTTCTCCCTACTCTCTTCATTAAATTACCCTGACTTCCCCAAATCTTTTCTCTACAACTTTGAGTTAGAAATTGATGGAGTACATTGGAATCGTAAGATGTGGAGGGTGCCCTACTCTATTATATTTTATTTTCAGGTAGATTTGGTTTTTGTTTTGTGTCGCACTTGCGAGATGAGTCTTGCTTAGCAGGACTTGGGTAGTATTCGAGATATCTCTGGCACGTATTTGCGTGTTAAGGAGGGGTTTGAAGTTTAACGGGTAGGGAACTTAACGGCCAGTAACGGTGTTATGTGTGTTGGAGTTCGAGGATCCAACGGTTCACATCTCGGCTGTCTTTATAATAATAAGCTTAATAGTACTAATAAAAATACGGCAGGTTCGCTTTACTTGTGTCTCTTTTCGGGAGGAAACTGCGGCATATATGATGTTAAGCGACAGCTGGGACTCCCTTTGTTCTGTGTGGTTGAAGCGGTACGTTTAGTATCTGTATTAACGGATTACTTCTACTTTTTTCTGTGAGTTTCTAAACGAGTATACGATAACGTATAACTCTTTTCCGAGTACACGGAGTAACGAAACGGAATCTATCTTCTTTTTGATGATAATCGATGCCTTTTCACCTTATCTGATAATCTCTCACATCTATACATTTCTCATAATGTCTGTGAAATATTTTTTTTCTTACTTTACTATTCTTCACTTTTTCTCTCTCTTCAACTCTTTCAACGTCCGTCTTATTCTGGTCATGATCGGTCCATTGATCTGCATTAAGGAACTTTAGTTTCACCATTCTTTCTTTGTCGTGAATACTTATGATAGTCCCTGTGACTTATATAACTACAAAGATGTATACCTCATTATATTTTGTTTACTTACAAACCACTTGTTATTTCAACAACATCCATTAATTAATTAACTGTAGTTTTTGTTGTTTATACTTATTTACGATATATATTCTAGGGAGTTACTGTAGCGTCATAGTTTATATTTACTTTTGGCTTTACTTTTTTTTTTTTTTTCTACCAACTAATTATATATATATACGCCTTTTTCTGTTTTCAAATAATCTATTCATATGTGTCCCGCCCGCCGCATTTTATATCTATATATATTTATGATATAATATAGATTATATATGTTTATATTACTGAGTTATATTACTTGACCAGATACTGAGTTATATTGTAATAATGTGTAATTAATTATGTTATAGTGAGAGATAGTATATTATCAATAATAATTCGTCGTAATCATAATATATTTTGTCACGATATAACTTGAATAATGCAGCATTGAGATTAGATAGTGATACATTACATTGGGGTGAATAATTGAGTATTACATAATAATTAATAATAATATAATAATAATAATAATCCACATAATAATAATAATAATAATCATATAATAATAATAATAATAATAATAGAGTAATGTGAATGGATACTATTAATTATCAATTTGTTTTATTCTTCTATAATATATGTATAATTCTTATATTATATTCTTGATGGTAATAAAACAATCATCTATTGTTGTCATCTTTATTAATATTTTTACAATTCCTATATTAATTTTCTATAATTTCTTAGTTGCAGTCTTAAATTCAATATGTATCATTTTTTTCTTGCAACTGAGACTAACTTGTGTTCCTCTTCGGGAACTTTTTCGATTGTTTTTTCTACAATTAAAGCTGTTTTATATAAGTAGTATTATAATTCCCTCACGCTTCTTTTTTCATTTATATCTTATCTTTTTTTTCTGTGACTAGATCTCACATTTCTTACCACTTTAGAATTACTTTTTATTCTTTTTATTTGACCTTCCCCTCCCTCACCCCAAGATGCAATTGTGCAACGTTTTCGCCAGTGTATTTATTGTGCATTTAATATATATTTACTTACATAAGAGTTAGTGTTTTTAATTTTAATAATTTTTTCTTTTGTGTCATTATTTTCTTTGGTTTGTAAGTCGCTCTTCATTGAATAACATAATTTAAACTTCATTTTTTCAGTATTTATTTTATTTGGTTTTGTCTGAGTCTTATATCCTCATTTTTCTCATTATCTTCGTTTTTCCTTTTTATTCCTCTTTTCGTCACATTTTTTGCCGCCTGCTAAAAAATTATTGCTTCCATGATGTCACGAAGGTTTTGTTTTTCGTTGGCATATTCTTTTGACTCGTAGTAGCACTGTCAGAGGGTGATGTTAAGTAATTTTTGAACAATTAGTATTTCTATGTATTATTATGGTATATAGTTCGGTGTAATGGAAGGGATGGCGGTTTCATCTCGTGATTTGAGATCGATTTTCCACATCCTCTTTTCGTGTCCTTTCTGTTTTTTTTACGTATGCTTCCTGCATTCTTTTATCAATTTGTATTTTTCATTATTATAATTTTTCTTTGCTTTTTTAGTTTTCTTTTTCCTAAGCCTCATCTTTTGTCTATGGTTTCTTTGTGTGTTGAGCCATCGGATGTGTCTCTCGCTGTGGTTGGGTATTCTTCGTTCTTTTACTTTTTTTAGAGGTCATTAGTTTTGGTTCTATATTCTAGTTTGTCTTATTTTTGTGTATGCTCTGTTTCTTCCTGTTCTTTGTTTTATTGTTATAATTTGTTTATTATTGTCTGTTTAGGTTTCCTCCTGGTGTTCTCCGCGTGACTTTACATTCTCTACATGTATTTCGGATTTGTTTGTTTTTCTGTTTAGTTTCTGTGCCTTATTCTGTGAGATTATTCTTCTTTTTTCATAGTTTTGTCGTTGTTGTTTTGTGTTTTTGTTGCTCTGTTTTCGCTCTGTTGTTATTCGCCTGGGGGCTTTGTTGTTGCTATTCGCAGTGGTGGTCGTGTTGGTTGTTGTTGTTGTTGTTGTTGTTGTTGTTGTTGTTGTGTTTGTTGTTTGTTGTTGTGGTTCTTCATTTCTTTCATTCTTTATTCTTCTTTTCTTTCTCTCTTCTTCTTTTCTTCTTCTTTCCTTCTTCTTTCTTCTTCTCTTCTTCTTTCTCTTCTTGCTTCTTTCTTCTATTCGTTCCTTTGACCCTCTTTTCTCTTTTTCCGTTTCTCTTCTTTTTTTGTCATTCTTCTTTCTTTCCTTTATCTTCTTTTTTCTTCTTCTTTCCTTCTTTTTGTTTCTTCTTCTCCCTCTTTTTATATTTTTTATTTCTTTTTAGCTTCTTCTTTTTCTTCTTTTTCATCTCGATCTGTTTTTTTTCTGGTTTTTTGTTTCTTCTTTTTCTTTTTTTCTTTTATTAAGCTAACTCTAGTAATATTAACTTAAATAGATAATTGAAATTAGGCTATTCAATTTTTAACTAACAATAATAATAAAAAAATATTTTAAATTTAATAAAGTAATCAACGTTCAAATATAAACAAATAATTAATAATATATAATTCAATGATAATTTGAACATACAGATATTAATTTTACTACATGAAGTACAATAAAAACTTAAATAAATCTAAGATGAAAAAATAAATGTAATATAAGAAAATAGAAAAGTATGTAATGTCTTAAAATTTTTTTTTTAATCAATATCAATAATAAAGAAAAAAAAGATTGAAAAATAAAATTGTTCATATAATATGTTTGTAAATAATAACGTAAAAGAAAAGGGGTTTTAAAATATAATATTATATATTAAAGTCCAATGACCGCTTTGACCGGTTAATTTACTAATTATATACTTATTGTGTTCGAGAATTTAATAATTTTAATAGTATGTATTAGTATCTATTATTCTCTACTTTATTCCTTAACTTATTATTTGAGGATTATTTTTTCACCCTCTTTCTCTAATTTTTTTATTGTTTATCCCTACCCTATTTAGGATTCTTTATTTATAAATTATTTATATAATCTTATATTATTATTACTCTGTGTTCCGATATTAATAATTCACTATTTATAGTTTTCTATTATTTAATTATTTCATTATTTATAATTCTTTATAATATTTTATTCTCCTTCTTCTTTTTATTATATAGTCCTTTTGCTTTTTTTGTTTTATTTATATATTTCTATATTTATTATTAATTATCTTTATTTTTATTTTCTAGTTCTTTCTATAATAATTATTATAGCCTATGTGATAGTATTATTATCTTATTGACTCATATCTAGTATACCTAGAAGTTAGGCGCGAGGTCATAGTTCGCGGGGGCGGTGTGAGGGTATTGAGCTATTAGGGGTAGCTGTAGCCATGGCACTTAGTCCTTATCTATATATTATATACTTATCATATATCCTATCTTTCTTTTTATTATACTGGGTTTTACCTACTATACTTTATCCGTCCATCATATTATTTCTACTGATACTACTACGTACTCCGCCTTTCTCTACCTTTTTATCTTCATGTGACTTCGTGATGTATGCGACCATACTCACCCCTTTTCTTATCAATTATTCTTTTCCTTTTAGTTATATTTTCTTTATAATATATCACTTAATTCTGCTTAATAAAAGCACTATTTTACATGACTCGTATATTATAGATATTTCCCTTTTCTTGTGAGCTATTATTTATAGATATACTAGTAGACTATATCTATATTATTATTATTACGTTTTTATTTTATATGTTATATATTACTTCTTATATATCATATATATATTTCTATTATTTCATATATATTATTAATTATATTATTATTATTATACTATATTCAATATATATAATATATTATAATTTTATATTATATATAATATCTATATATCTATCATATTTATATATTTATATTATTATATATATTTAATCCTATATTATTATACTTTTATTGTTCTTTGTTGACCCTATATAATTCTCTATATATATTATTCCTCTCTTCACATATGTTATATTATTATTTCCCCTGTGACTTGTATTTGTACTGACATCATATTTTTATATATTGATTTTTTGCCCTACTCCTTTGTGACCATCCTTATATATACATATAAATATCACCAGTCAGAAACATTAACAATGGAATATTAAAAATCATAAATTCAAATCATGAAAGACTCAATTTGAAATAATTATCTAAGAAGCTGATCATCAAAATAGATCTTTGATAGTTTTATTACGAAACTGAAAAATTATTTTTTAAAAGTTTCTTGTAATATATTCATTCAATTAAATTTAGAAAATGTTGAAAATTATGTAAATAAATGTAGACAAATAATTTTTAAGATAAAGAGATATGTAGAAGAAGAACGCTTTATTCAGATCTATGGAGTATAATCCAAATAATTTACTGTCTTTAGGTAATGGTCACGATCGTAGTGCCTTATAATATTCAAAATGATAAAGACGCCAAATAGAGAATTGGAGTCAAAATAATGCTTCACAGAAAGAGGAAGTAATCATTATCAAACACTTAGAGACTCATTAGGCTCTGAGTATATAAAAATTCGCATGTCTACCGTCATTTGATCAAGTGTCGAATGGAAGAAATGAAAGAAAAAGATAAATCTTGATGTGTGAGAGAACATGTCTTATTATGTTTCCCGATAATTTGTATATAAAAGGTTGCATATAAGATGAATGGGTTATAAATGCTTAAGAACAGATATGGACGTCGATAATGTCCCAAACCGTAACTGTCATGATAAGAAATTAGTTGATTTTTATTTTTATATGTATGTAGTATAGTTTTCGTCAGATCAAGGAGATAGAACGGATTATGGGAAGTGAAATGTGAACATGATGTCGATAACAATCTACCAAACAAAATGAGAACTGCGTACAATACAAACTTCAAGATTGAAGTAAGATGTTATAGTATAGTTTCCTTCTTGAGAGACAGGCTGAATTATTGGTGGTATCATTCGGCACAATGAAGGTGAGGAATTCGTCATAGAAGTTGAGATATGACACTTTAGAGACACAGTATCGGAGGGGCTAGCTACACAACTAGGTCTATATGACTCTCATAAAGAACGAAATGCTCGTCAGAGTTATTAATACTGTAAGGAGCATGTATCCGGTACAAATTAGTGGAGTTTAGCAATATACTATCAAAGAATAGAATCAATGATCAATTACATATTTCTCAACAGATTAAAGCACAAAGCGCTACATCACTCGGTGGAGCAGAGGCAGAATTTTGAACTATAACGCCAACTTAGGAGGCAGCTAGGTACCTAAACAAGTGTATCGAGCGCTTATGATCTCCCAACTAATAGATAGGGACAATTAGTTGTCGCAGATAGATTTATTAAATCTTATCGCTTAGTGTTTGACCAAAATTAGTCTTCATTTAAAAAACACAAAAAACCCCCTCTGGTCTCTCACCGTGTTGGTTTGGTCTTTGCCGGCACAACATTATGTCTTTACTAAAATTAGGCTTTGTGCCTGATGCTTTTGTGCTCATATCAGCTTTGATGTCTTCCCATTTCATGACAATTCTATTTCAATCTACTTTATCTCTCTAACATTTTTAAGTTTCCGATTTTTTGTGATATGCTTTGTGGTTTTCGGCGTCGATGTCATGACTCTATGTCTAACATTGTGCTTATGAGGTTTCCCTTAAAATAACTAGAGTAATCTTCTTTCGTATATTAAGAATTAACGCCTTATCGGTAACTAAAGTTCGAAGTTGGAGTCTGATAATATCTTTCTTTCCCTTTTCGATTCAATAACAATTTTTCGCGCTTAACATAAAGCATATATGAGGTCGCGGTGAAGTGCAGAAGTCTGCGATGTATTTGTTTTTACTATTTGTATATACTGAACTTGTGAGCATTGAGTCGCATCTCAATTACACATTCTATATTTTGGTTGAGTTATGATATGCAATTATATTTTCTATTCTCTAAAAAATAAAATTATCAAATAGATTCTTTTATGTCTAGAAACATTTTGTCTTCGAAGAGTTTGAGGAGGACACCTGATTATGTTGGCGCCTTCTCATAGCATTGGCAGACGGACTTTTGATCTTTTATAACTCACTGGACTGTTGGATGGTGGGGATTCGGCTGTTTTAATGTTTTGTGATGGTGTCTGCCTTAGCGTGGTTATCATTGTTCTCAGTTTTTTTTTATTTGCGCTTTATATTTTGTCTTCATTGAAGAAAATGTAATCGATTTTTTAGTTCCTCTTTTCCTTCTATTAAATAAAAATTTTCATGTTATCGATACAATTTGCTAGTATTAAACTAAAACGGTTTCTTAATCTGCAAGAATATTTGTATTCCATTAATATTCAGAATATCAAGTCTTTGTGCTACACTGTACATGGCTGAGTAACGATATTCCATCTTACTACGGTGCTTCCGCTTTCACTGATCTTAATACGACAATCCCTAATGTCCCGATGATGTTTTTCCTTTCTTTCTTTGAGTCTGAGATACTTTTTTCTTTTACTTAGCTTCCTATTTTCATTATTGTGAATATCGAAATTGGGTCTTTTCTTTTTATCAATTCTATAAAGAAAAATTAATATTCTCTATAATCTATAATTATACTACTAAAAATTATAATTTATATCCATGATATATTGGTTTGTTTATATGTAATACATTTAAAATATTTTTAGATATATGATAGCAAGATATCATATTCTTTAATATTATAATTATAAATATATTTTTAAATATTTAACTATTCTTATTATATATATTTCTTATTTTATTTAATTATTACCAAAGATATAATTTTTATATTTATTTCTTTTCTTTTTTTTTTTTATATATTATGGTATTTTATATATACTATATATTATTTTTATATATTAATATTTATATTATATATTTATATTATATATTCATATCGGGTAGGTGATTTGGTTCCTGGATTTTGTATAGAAAGCGATTCCTTTTATTTTTACTAGTTTATTAATTTTGGCTTTGTTATCTCCGGCTGGTATATTCTGTGTAGTGAGTTTATATTATTTACATATCATTGTTGTATGTTTCAGTTATTTTTTTGATTTATACTATTTTCATTAGTTATATCCTCTATATATTCATCCTATATCATAAGTTCTAAGTTTTTTTTATTTTAATTTTTTTATTTTTCTATATATTATTATATTTTTCTATTTTATTAAAATATTTTTTATATTTATTTTTTTATATTTAATTTTTACTCATATTTTATTATCATATTCTACCCATTCACCCTATATTTTATTAATTCTTTATTATATTATATATTTTATATTTCGAGGATGGAGGTGTGTTAAGTTACTTAACGCTCACACGGAAAGGGAGGTCGGATAAAAACAAAAATTCTCTTATGATACTAAATAGATGTTCTACCCTGGCATGAAGTATGATCTTGTTTTTAGAATTTTAGACTTGCTTGCAATTGGTAGGCTTAGGTTAGGTTAGGTCAGTTATGCCAGTGGTTAGGTTGTTAGGTTTAGGTTAGTTAGGTTAGGTTAGGGGGTTAGGTTTAGGTTTAGGTTAGGTAGGGTAGGTTAGGTTTTTTAGGCCTCAGGGTCAGGTTGGCTTTGGTTTTTATCAAAGGGAAAAAAAAACTGTGTTTCTTCATTGGGTACACTTCGAAGGATAACGCGTGCGTCTTTCTCCTAGACACATCCGCGTTATTTTATTATATAGAGGCTTACCTGTGAATTTCTTTTGGATCCGAACTTTATTTTTTCGCTTTTCTGCTTCTTACGGTTTTGGCCGTTTCCTCGTGTGTGATGCCATTGTGTGTTAAAGTTTATACTTTATATTCACGTTAATCTCTTTATATTTTCATACTTGTCCTGTATGATACTCATAGTTACCGTATTAGTCTACTTTGCTCCCCGTCTTTGCCTAGTTATGCATTCTTTCTCTTGCCCTCTATACTTCTTTTTCTTCTAACATTTTTACTACCTTATCGTTTGTTTCCTGATCCACTATTATCTCTCGCTATCACGTGATTCCCTTATACCTTACCTCTTATTTACCTTCCGCTTGCTCCCATTTTTTTCCGCCTTCTTCCCTTTCTCTTCATACCGTACCCTCAGTATTATATTATTCATTATATATATATATCAACTACTATCCTTACCGATATCTCTATATAGTCGTGAGAATTTATATCTATTTACCTTTATTCCTATTTTCTATAACGCGTCATGAGTTGGCGTTCGATGTTAGGGATGGGTAGTTGGGGTCGGTTTTTATTGAGCCGGGTGAGCTTAGGTTAGTCGGTGTCGGGTGAGGCGTGGCGTAGGTTGTTTTTTAGCTCAGTGGGAGGGGTTTAGGTATAGTCGTAGGTGTAGTTGAGTAAGTGTGAGTGGGTCGGTAACGGCGGTCGGCGTGGACACTATTTGCTACCGTCTATATATTAGTGATTTTTATGCTATTAATATTTTATTTTTGTAATTCTTTAAACAGCTTTAATCCTTGGCAATTATTCTATCTATTTTTTTACTTATTAATCTTCATAACTACTCTTTCCCTCTTATTATTATATTCAACTTTCTACTACATCTGTCTATCATTCAATCCTTTTGCTCTACTTAGTCGTCTTTTACATAACAACTAACTCTATCTATCTCTGCACTCGCGTATCACGTTCTCTATATTTAATATAAAATCCTCTTTATATTTGACCCCACTACATCCCATCACTCCATGCCCTTATTAATTTTACTTCATCTATTTACTTCCTTTTCTCCATTATTTGTTTTCCTGTCATACATATACTTTTCAACAATCTTCTCAAGAATTCTCGTGTTTCTTTGTGTTTCTTTAACTTTTCTAATCATCTTTTCCACCTCTATATTGCTATTTTATTATATTAGCTAATATTATTTAATTTCCTTTATTTATTACTACTTCTTTTATTATATTATTCTACTACCGATTAACTTATTTCTTTCCTTCTCTCTATGATCCTTTTGTGATTATTCTCCTATCTTGGCTCTTACTTCATCTATCCTATTTTGTTCCATTCCACCACTCCTTCAACTCCTACAATTCGAGAGTTCTACGTTCTGTCTCATATTCTCACCTAGTGAGGTATTTTCTCTGTATATACGTATTATATATTCTACCTTCTTCCTATACTTTTTTCGTATCTCCCCCTATTTTATTATTTTTCTTGTATACTATCCTGCTATTCATTTATACTTTAGTCATCTACCCTAACATACTCACTTACCTTAATATTTTATTTATCACTGTGAGTCACTATTATGTATCTCACTTATCGCGTGTTTTCCTACTACTTTAGTTACTACTTCCTTATCTTTAAAGTTATTACGACCGCACTCCTCTTTCATTTTTCTGTCCTATTTATATCATTCTTACCTTTTTATTCATTATATCTCTATTATTAATTATTATTTAATTTTATTAATTTGTTATTAATTTTCATTTGTATCTCTGTTATTTAATTATATTATCTAATTCTTAATTTATATTTATATTTCATTATATCTTTATATTAAGGTTTTTTCGCATTGCTGGAATAGGAGTGTGGTCTAATGCGTTTGCGTGATTCATTTTCACGTTTAAGCAAACTTTGTTGTCACAATTGTATTTTCGGTAATACGATGAAAGGATGTGAGGCCGCCTCCGGGATCTTAATATACATGACATCGAGAGTTATTTCTTCAATGCAATTTCTGGGTTTGTTCAGTGAACTTATCGTTTACAACATTTAATCCGATAACGTACTCATTACTACCGCTTTACTTTATTATCTCTGTATTTCTTCTTCTGTATTTCCTTTTTTTCTTGACAAGGCGTAGAAACAGAAAGGACAGCTCAGAGGCGATTCATCTGGAGAGGATTGAGTGTATGTTGTTGAAAGTCTGGAACAGAAAAATAAAGGAATTCACCTGTGTCATCAAGTAATGTAATAATTAAGGTAAAATATCTCTTCATCCTCTGTCATAGAAGAAACTC
Source organism: Trachelipus rathkii (assembly GCA_015478945.1). Lineage (NCBI taxonomy): Eukaryota > Metazoa > Arthropoda > Malacostraca > Isopoda > Trachelipodidae > Trachelipus > Trachelipus rathkii. The sequence goes on along the minus strand of JABUQX010134211.1, from coordinate 9,693 downwards.
ATCCTTTATATCACTAAACCAATCAATGTCCTGTATTGGTATCTCTCTTTTTTTCTCTTTTTACTCTAGCCATGCGGTTGCCAATCGTACTTGATTTTACTTAAATACTACTCAATAACGCAGAATAGGACTATACTCCATTTAATTTTACTGCATCATTATTAAATTCAATTTTTCCATGAATAAAAAGAAACGATATTAATAAGTAAGTTAAAAAGTGGATATCTTTCTCCATCAATAGAATCAGTAAAACTAAAGAAAATAATTGAGCAAAACATAAGATGTTAAGTGAACTCGTACAACATGTGGTAGAGGGCGCATTGCAACATTTGTTCTTAAAACTTCAGGGGAGGTTGGGTACTTTTCGTTTTCACTCTTTGCTCAATTTTTTTCGTCTTTCGTATTTGCGCGCATAATTCTGTTTAGGCCGAAGATTAACGGATTGAGGCTTGCTAGAAGCCCTTCTGTGGAATTATCATTGTCGTGAATGTTTGTCTCTCACTTCCCAATTACAGCTCTCGACTTGCATTACACTAGGCTTACAGGAATTTTTTTTCCCTACTGCATTTTTCTGAGTTTTACTTCGCCTATGTCTTTTCATTTTGGTGTGAGTGGAATTGCTGCTCGACTTAGATTCGGTTATTGAAGATGAAGCGAAATGGCGTGCCGATCATGTCGTGCTAGTTCTTACCGTCTGGCTGTTGCTTCTTCTTTTCGTTCTTCCAAATTACTTGTCATTTTTTTTATTTAGGAGTTTATTTTTTTTATTTAATACGTGTTTGATGAAACTCTGCAATTAAGAAATGTGCGATATTGAGAGATCTTGATGCATGTTCCCCTACCGTGGTCACGTCTTTGTTTATATGTGGGAGATCAACTTCAGTAAGTGGATGCTTAAATTTCTGGAGTGACTTGTCTTTTGATTTTGAATATAAACAGAGTTATTAATGTAAACTATTGAAAGTTGTCCTACTCAATTAATCTATGTTTATGCCTTTTATAGGTAGTGGTATGTAATTTGTATCCATTTGCTAAAACGGTCTCATCCACTGGTGTTCTTTGTTTGAGGAGAATGCTTTGTTTATGCAAAGGAAGCCTGCTTAGGTTTGCGTTTTCTTTCCCCGCCCTTATCGTTATTCTTAGTCCATATATTGTGTTTAAATTTCAATATTTCAGATCTTGCTTATGTTTTTTTTAAATCTTAATTTTAATTTTGTTGTTTTATTGAGCCATAAATTTGCACATTTTGATTGTCCTCATTTAGCATCCGTATACACTTCCACTTCCATTTTTCCTTTCAGTTTACTCAACCATATACTCATATTGAATTCCTTACATCTCTTAATGATATTAATCAGTTTTGGTATTTCTTCTACCTTCCCTCCCTTAAAAAACTTACTCCTTTCGCTGACTGCATACATAAATCAGGCCTGTTTGCTCATTTACCCAATCCATTTGTGCCTGCTCTCTTTAATCTTTCGTCTCTCATTTTTTCGTAATTTATGATTTAATTTACGTCATTTTTTTGATCTTACTCCTTTATTTGAGTATAGTGAGCTATTTGTTGTCCTTTATCTTGTGATATTCTCCTTATAATTTCATGCTTATACCATGCTCTGTTAACATTTTATCTCTCTTCATCTTTTCAATTGAGTTATCGTCTGTCTTCTTTTCAGCCGTTTTGTATCCTGTTGTCAGTCGTTGCCGCATAGTTTTTTCGAGTGGCGTCACTCATGAGTTCTTTGTCACATTTTTTTTTAATATTACTATCTAGAGCAATAAGGTTTTTCTTTTATTTCATCTTTTCGTATCGATGAAAATTATGTAATTGTTTTCATAGTGTTTAAATTAATGCGATCATGTATCATTTAGTTCAATGTTCTAACTTTATTCCGTTACTTGATGTGTGTAAACACCCGTGTCTTAATCCCTTTATTTTTTTTGTGAAGGACAACGGTGCGAGTGTGTTATTATTTTTTGTACCCGTTCGATAGGGTGCACCATTTTTTCTTTTCCTTTCCCTGTGCTCTTTTCCTTAACTTCATCGACTTTCTTACGGTATGTGTTCACATTCTTTTTATTTTATCTAAACATCTTTATTTTATTTTGTGCCTAATCATTTCAAATTAAAATTTTTCCTCTTCTTTTTGAACTTCCTACATTTATACTTCTTATTCCACATAGTTTTTTTAA
>JABUQX010134210.1:20000-30503 GCA_015478945.1 Trachelipus rathkii | reverse complement strand
ATTTATTTCTCACAGTAAATACTGTTCTACTTAATCAATTATTAACTTATCATTAACCTTACTGATTTTTTTAATGTAAAAAGATTGGCTATAAAATAATTGTAATAACTTCTCAATATATGTGGTAATTTTGGCAATTTTTTATTAACAACATTTAGCAGAGTTGCTTCCCATAGAACATATCAAAAATATTCATTTTTTTAGAATCTGTTAAAGTTGACGGTTCTATTTTTGTACTCATTTTATATTTTATCTGTCTTAGAGGGTTTGTCACTCTCGATTTTTAATTGATAAATCATTAAGGACATACTCACCAAAAATTAATCTCTTGTATTATAGAGAATAGTGAATAAATCGTCGCACTCGCTTAGTGTAAATAAAAGTATTACCAGCCTCTCAATAAGTTGTAACAAACCCCATAGGATTTTTGTTATAAAACAACCAAATTTTTATATATTTTTATTTAAAATAACAGGATATACTCTTAAAAAAATTAATAGAAGATATACTGTTGAAAATGAATAATTCGGCATCTCTTATTAGGAAAGTTACTATGCCTCTAAATTATTAAAATTTCCAATAGACTTTCTTATAATAAAAAATTTATGGGCCTCGTGTCGTTTTAGGGCCATCCTAGTTTCAGGTTATTGATAATGATTTGTATCTAATTCATCATAGATTATTCTCTTTGTGATATATCCTATCTAAAATACTTATTGATCTATCCCTTGTACTTTAATAGGACCTGAGAAATGAGACCTAACCTGATCTGATCAATATTTGAAAAGTCTATGGGATTTTCTTATAACAAACTTTGAGATGCGCATGTAATTTTTTTTTTCTCTAAAGAAGAGCGATTCATTTTTTTTGTTTTCCTTGCATTGTCTTTATTATTTTTGTTTTTAGGAATATATCCTGTGATTTTTCACTTAAATAGATTATCGGTTTTGGAGTTTCGACATCCTTTGGTTTTAATGTTTGGTATTGATACTGCTGGTCTCATTTTATGGTTTTATTTAATTTATAATATATATATTTTGTTATTATTCATATATTATGTTTACATCATATTGTGTTTTCTATATTTTTTTTACTTCCTTTTTTTTTTATTAGTTAGGATATATATTATAATATATACCTTGGTACATGTCTTTTTTATATCTTTTATATTTAATACTTCTTCATTATATTTCATTAAGTAATATAGATTACTCTAATTTATATATATAAATTATATGATTATATAATATTATAATTCATATAATATTTATTAATTATAAATTATTATATATTATATATTAGATAATAATATGGTAATTGTTACCCAGGGGTATTCACCCGGAAATCAAACAACGTATGTAAGATTTTTATTAATTGGTGAAAATACGTGGTATAGTAAAAAATTAACATTTATGGGATGAGATGAATAATGATTGTTATTATATTAATAGTGGTAACGAATTGTAGTCTGCTCTCTTTAGGAATACGAGGTTGCCTCCTCAAGTGTATAAAATCCCATAGACTTTTCAATATTGAACACTGGACGCACCAGGGAGTGGTACATTTCACCCTCGTATACGTCAGGTCTATACCCACAGAGTATTTTGTTGAGGTAATACACAGAAATCTATGTTAGAGTTAACAAATCTTATCATACCTGAACTAGGAATGGCCTAAAACGAGCACGAGGCCACTAATTTTTATTACAAGAAAGTCTATGGGAAAATTTTAAACTTTCAGAGGCTGTACCTTTTATTCATGGCTGGATTTTCGTTTTCACTTAATTCCGTATTATTATTTTTTTGAGTATATCCTTTTTTTTTCACACAAAAATTTTTTTTTTTTTTTTTTTTTAATAACAAATCCTATGGGGTTTTTTAACAACCTTTGAGAGGCTGTAACTTTTTTCGTAAAGAGAGCGACGATTTTTCGTTTTCACTTCCTTTATTATTATTTTTTTAGAGTGGCTATATTCACTCAAGTTCAAAATCCGAGTTTACACCGTCAGCGTAAGAATTTATTATATATATATATATATATATATATATATATTAATTATATATAATATTATTTTATATATATATATATATTATACATATATATTTGATATAATATATATTCATATATTTAATTCATACTTGTTTAAAATTTTCATATCCTAGTCTTTGTTTTTGCCGTAAAGGGCACAAAAGTTATGGCTAACTTTATATGCGGTTTACATATCATCCTAAAGCCTTAAATGTGAGAAAATGGCATTCTGGTCACAGTCGTGAGTATAAGAAAAGTCTAGGATTTTCGCAAAGCTCATTATACTTGCCTGTAAAACTTTTTATATCACACAAATAAGACGCACCATTTTAAGTTTTTATTCTTTATGTAGTAATTCTTTTTTAAGCTAGGCCTATGTAGTGATTTTAGCAAAAATCTGATGATTTAGCAGGACTCCGCTATTTTATTAAATTACCCAACATTTAATACCAGTCATTCTGTTTATATGGACGAGATTCTAATCCCTCTTGTAAATTGTGTTCAAACTAGGCATAAGGCATTTTTCTGGAGCACATTATCATTAGAATACACACAAGTTGCATACACCAACTGAAAGTTTGAGATGGCGTCTCTTGTAGTTTATATGTCTTTCTTTGTAATGCCTCTTATTTTGCTAATATGTCGTTATGTAGCGGTATTCATTAATTAATTGTTAAGGGGATGTTTATCATAGTGATAATTTATTAAAAAATATTCGGCAAATATAGATGTTAAACAACTGTTCTTGATAATTGACTTTTTTTTATCTTAAAAGAAACAAAAAAAGACAGACGGTATTTGTCTAAGTATTGGTAAGAGGTGACTCAGGTTCACGTACACATAGATCCAATTAAAATATAGCCATTTACATTTAACAAAAATGGTTTGAGAAAAATATATTTGAAGTTTTTTTACGCATTTGAGTTTAATTTGAGTTAATATAAAGGAAAAATAAATAGTTAATACTTAAACGCTGCTGAATCATCAAACAATTTCGGGATTTATTCCGTTGTAGTAGACACGGATAATGAATCATGATTGAAAGCTGATGGACGTATTCACCAGATTAATCTGGAGTTCATCGATATGTTTTTTTTTTATAACATTTTTCACTAATTCGAGCGAATCTGATTTTCCCTTGACATAGTTTATTTATAGTATCAAACAATAAGCTATTTGTTAAATAACATGGTTCATATATAATAAAAAAAAAGGTAAAGAATTTGTTGGTTCTAATATATTTTATATAATCGTAAATAGAAAGTTGACTATATATATATATATGATATAATATATATTATATAATATTATTATATTATTATGAATTATTATAATATTATAATATATATCACAACATAGTAGGCGGGCTATATAATATATATATATATATATATATATATATATATATATACTAGTATATTAAATATATATATATATAATAATATATTATATCATATATATATATATTTACGGCCATTAGGGGGCTCGAGCGACGGGGAACAGATGGGGGGACGTTTCCCTACCCCGTAGGGGAGGTGGCGGCGGAACCCTCGCGACTTACCGACAAATACCAAAGAGCGCGGGTTCCGGAGACCCTCCCGGAGGGGGAAATAGTCCTACCCTGTTCCGTTCCCCGAAGCCGAGAGACCCCGACTCCCTCCATCGGTGCGGTAATTAAAAAAAAACCATTCGTTTTTTTTTTAAAATAATTTATTTTAAACTAATGGGTACCCCAGGGTAGACCGCCCCGAGATAGCAGGAGGGGTCTCTCGGGCTTCCGGGGAACGAAAGGGTAGGACTATTTCCCCCCTCCCGGAGGGTCTCCGGAACACCAGTCCCCGCTCTTGTGGTAATTTCTGGCTGTCGGCGGGGTTCTCTCCGCCCCTCGCGCCCTCGGGGTATGGAAAACGTCCCGCCATCTGTTCCCCGTCCGGCTACGAGCCCCTAAATGGCCGTGATTATAATTATAATATATTTATTAATATATATAGTATATTATAAGCTAGTATATATATATATATTAATATATATACATAGTATATAAATCTAAATATATAGATATGTATATTATTATATATTATATAGTGGACTCAATGCCTCACCGAAAATCGGCACGAGTCGATCTAATACCGACTCACGCAGCTTGTTTTAACGTACTCGTAAAATTTTCCACTGGTCACAATAAAATTTTTGGCCCATATATATATATATGATATATATATAAGTATATATTATATAGGCACAGAATGATCTGTTAAGTACAGCAGTGGGACTGATTCTCAGATATGTAGGTGCTGATTATAGAATAGTATTGCCAGCAAGAGCATTATATCGAATAATACATAACTAATAATATTGTATATAATTATCGGTATTATTGCGTAGTTATTATAAAGAAAATTATTGTCTTTAACTGTTGACTTTAAAATCGTGGCTTGTTAGGTTTATTATACAAATATCGGCAACAGATTTTGTTTTTATTTATCTTTTTTTTTTGGTTTAAATATGTTAAAACTGTTGGCAGTATGACGAATCGAATTGTTGATAATCGTTCAAGAATTATGATTAATGAGGAAAGATAGATAGGTTCTATTAATGCACATCGGACAGATTTATGTATAGGAAAAATGAAACTCACACAGCATCCGATAGCGATATCCCTAAAAAACGAGAAAATTTCGTTTAAATTTTCGGACACAGTTATTTTTTTTCATATTTTTTCTTTAAAATGTAATATGCGTAATACGAAAGATGTCCGTAAAAAAAACTTATCAAATAATTTTTATTCACAAACCATTTTTGTAAATGAAATGTTTATAATTTAAGTATACTTGAGTGATATATTTTTGTGATATTCTGAGGTGATAGTAACGCAAACAACAGGTTTTGTATTATAAAAATATGGATTTTCTTGTAAAAGAAAAAATAAATATATGTTTTTAGTTAATGTAAACAGTCTCTACTTGAATTTCAAAACACAACGATCTTTGAGAACAGGATAACTGTAACTAAGAACTGGTGTTTCTCCGAATTTTATAGAGAAAGGGAGAGGCTTTTTATTTCCAGAGCAAAACCCATAAGTTTTGATTTTTTCTTGTTAAAATAACCCCACAGTATCCTCACTATCCATCTACAGATGTTAATAACTTAGAAGTGACTGCAAGTAGAACAGCATTATTGAGTTTCTTGAATCATATTTTTCAAAGTACATAATAATGAATAATAGAATTGGATGAATAATAATAATAAATAATGATATAATAATATAATATATAAGAATAATTAATATAATAATATACATAATAAAAATATATAGATAATAATAAATAATGATGTGTAATAATATATTAATAATATAATATGAATAATAATATATCATAATAACAATAATGTGTGGGGGGTTAGAGAGGCCAAAGATACTAGGTGAGAATATTTTTTCTTATCATAGATTATTTGTGCTTTACCTGATATAATGCGCTTACCGCGCAAGCTCATGCCATAATGGATTTCATCGTCAAGGAGCATAAATTTGCCATAGCAAACTTATAATTATTTTATTTAATATAATACTATGGGGTGTATCTTGTTTGAAGATTTGTTTGCAAGCACAATTTGTTCATCGGCGAAAGCCATGACCACAGTATAAGATATATTAGAATAACCGAGTAGGTCAGATCCATCGGGGAATTATCGGGCAAATTGCGGATTTGCTCTTCAAAAAGCAAAATTTCCAACGGCTGTTTTCGAAAGAAAGCACGCTTCATTTGCTTTGATGATTGGTTCATAGCAATAAAATACTCTAATCCCGTGTTTTAGTTGGTATCGATCCTTTTACTGCATTTTCAAAAAAAAAGGTACTTAAAATAATTTTCTTAAAAATAAAATCGATTTTCTTCAATTTTTTTTCGATTATACAATAAAAAAATATTGTGTACAATACACAATAAACTTTTTGCTACGGTACGAAGAAATTATTAATTTGTTGTAAGTTTGTTGCAACTTTTCGTCGACCCACGAAATGGTATAAGTGACATGGACACATAAATGGTCCGAAAAATTTAACAATTTGGATTTGAAGTACTATAATTTTAAATTATATGTTACTAATGTGCTAACTATGGTTGTTTTAAATTAAATCACTCTTATTTATTGTTCATTAATTTTTATACGCTGAGGTCCGTTTTTTGATCCTTCTTAGTATGGAAACCGTTATCCCGCAAATGCACGAACTTGAGCTCATTACGCCCTTGAAACGTGTCGGAATATGTTAATACCTCAATACCTGTGACTTTATATTAAGAATTAGTGAAATTACAATTTAAAGTATTTAATAGCATAAGGAGTGAAATACACACACAAAGTTGTACATATTTTAGTAGTTAGTTAGCAGGAAGTTTATAATTTAACACTCAAGAGTCTCCTTCAAATATTATCAAGTTGTCTAATGGTATAAATAGAAAGGTTAATTATTTTCCTAGTTTCTTGGAAATGGAGACTAACTAATTGTACACTGTGTTGCGGTCCTATGAATCCCGAATATAATATATTTCATAATTATAACTGACAAAAAATATACTTTAATCAACAACAATAATATGCCTCTTCATTTCTGATAGGAATATTATGTAATTATTTAAATCAATATTAAAAGGGGTACAATATACCACAAATGAACATTTAGTGGTAGAGCCTGTAGAATAAAAAATACTATTTCGAGTTTTATAGAGTAATCTGTAAATAATTGACGAGAACATAGAAAGAGTTAATGAAAACATGTTAATTAGGCCCTACAGAAGTTCAATAGTTCTGGTATGCTTTTAATTTAATTTTATTTCTTTTTAATTTATTAAATGTGATTAAAAACAATATGGTGAAATATACTTATACATAGAAGAAGAAAATACCTTAATTTATTAAGCAATAATAGGAATTAAAATTAATAATTTGGAAAAAAATTTCCAGTTTCAAATATAAAAAAATTAATAAAAAGGAACAATGAAAGAATCTTGAATTTTTACAGGTATGGCACGCAGAGAAGAACAAAATGGAAAAAAATCAAATTGATTTTTTTATGTTAGCTTTATAATATTTATTATATATATATATATATATATATATATATATATTATATATATATATATATTTTATATATTAATATATATATATATATATATATATATATATTAATTAATATATTTATTATTTATTATATATATTATTATATATTATAATTTTATTATATAATTTTATATTATTATATATATATATATATATATATAATATATACAGATTATGATTTTTTGGATTTTTTGAATTTTTTTTTTTGTTTTTTGGCAAAATTACTTTTTTTTTTTTTTTTTTTTTTTTTTTTTTTTTGGTAGTGATTGAAAAAAAAGTGGCCATTAAATTAAATAAACCTATAATTAATTATGAAGTTTTTAATATATGTTTTTTCAATTTTTCAACAAACTGTTGGCATTAGTAAACCCCGTAAGCTCCCGTAACCACACTCTTAGTGCTGGTTTCAATTTGTGTCAAGACTATAGGCCCTCAACTGTAAGATTTTGAACCTATGAGCAAGGGCCGAGGGTTAAAATTTAAAATTAATGCCAGATGCGGACTAATTATATATTATTGGTTGTATATTCTTGTAATAGCTAGGCCTAGGCCATTTTTTAATGAATGTTTAACTAGCTAACCAAAGTAAATTTAAGTGAATAAACGCAAAATTTTTTTTTAATTTTGCAGGTTACTTACCCTTCCAGATTTTCCATTTTGATTATATAAATGAATAAATCACTTCAATATAAATAATTAATACTATATCGAACTTAAAGAAAAGTTTGTTTACAAATTTAAGTACTTTGTCGCTTGCGTCATGAATTGAAATCAAAATAAATCACAGAAAAATTAAACAATTTATTTTAATTTTCTAAAAAAAAGAAATCAGTTAAAAAAATAGTGGCAATTCCTGCCAACAACCTGGTTCTGGAAGTGCTCTAATTTTGTTCCTTTATTAAAAAGTGATTTGAAACTATATATATGAGAATTTACTTATTATATATAGATGAAATATACATTATTTTCCCACTTTGTCCTTGGGAAAATTTCTGTTGTAGTCTTTTGCTTATCACTTCAGACGCTTTCAGAACCTGTGGCCGAAAGAAAGAGGATGTTCATACCGCTTAATCTATTATCGTCCTATTCACTTAATTAACAAACCTATTCCTCTATCTAAAAGTTTTTTCCCGAAATTTAATTCTTAAACAATTTGGAAAACACTACCAAACATCTAATTTCTTACATAGATTGCATATATTGCTTCCTGCCAAAGAAAATTCTCTTTTGCTGGAACTTTCCCATCTCTCTGACTATTTGATTATTTCCCTCTTATGGCATTCGCGTGAATCTTTTCTGTTGGCAACATGAAAATATCAAAAGAGACTTTTCAGTATCCTTTCTCCTCTGTAACCTTTAACCTTCTCAACTGATTTCCTTTTCCAGCAATTTTCTGTAGCTAATTGCTGTTGTAGAAGACCGGACACTGTTTCATGTCTTAAATTACAGTAGGGGTTTTCTTCTTCTTTTTTTTTTTTTTTTTTTTTTTTTTTTTTTTTTTTTTTTTTTTTTTTTTTTTTTTTTTTTTTGTGCTTTGAATTAACCTAATCTTCCTATCTGTTTACTTCTATCACCTATTTATCTTATTATTCCGAGCGATTATCACCATCTTTCAAATAAAACTTTTAGCATCAAATATTAATGCTATGCGTGTGGCCTTGCTTGCAATTGACCTCTAAATTTTTTTCACCGGTATTTTTAGCTGCAGGAGCGAATTATTCTATAGTGAACACAATATCTTTTCGAAAGCACACCAACTCTCAAATCCTTTACCTCCCTCGTTAATATTTCTCTCGGTATTTGTTCATTGCCCTTTTATTCAGTTAGGTATATTTCCCACGCGATAGCTTCAGAACTTATATAATATTATATATATATAGTATATATATATAGTATATATAATATATATATATATAATATATATATATATATATATTATATATATATTAGTATATATAATAATATATTATTATTATATAGTATTATATATATATAACTATATTATAATATGTTGAATATATTTATATATATATATGATATATATATATATATACTATATAACTATATATATATATATATATATATTATATATATATATATATATATGTATATATTATAAATATATATATATAGATATTATATATATATATTAATATATATATATATAGGTGAATAGAGATCAAAATGTCTATATTTTAATGGAATAAATACAGAGATATAGTATATAGTGATGTCTCTTTGGTTATTTAATAATATTATATATCGGTGGCGTATTTGGGGGGGGGCCATGCCCCCCGCCGAAATTAAGGTTTCTAGGACATCGGTCGAAGAGAAATTATCTAAAGCAGTATCAGAGTGGTCCGAGTTATAGTGAATTATAAAGTGCAGAAAAGTTAACCTTAAAATTTTATAAAAATCGGTCAAAACCAGGGAAGAATAAATTGTGAAAAAACTCGAATAAAACTAAAATCAAAAGAATAGTCTAAAAGTAGAAAGAAGTGTAACATTAAGGGAGTTTCAGCTGATTTTTGAAGAATGTTTGTAGGAGCGCATCGCTGAATGTGAAACACTATGAAGTGGTATGCTAGTAGTGACGCTGGCCGAAAGACCATTGTCGGTCTGCGTGAGCGGAGGGAGGATCCTGCGGTGACTTAAAGAATTAACAGCTGTTTCGACGAACAATTCGACAAAGAATGTAGCAGACGTCAGCCGGCAGTAGTACTGATATCTACCTTTCCACACCCCAGAGCTTAGTTATTACGGCCACATCCATTTTTGATATAACCATTTTTTAGATGATTTAAATATCAGCTTAAAGGGAGCAGGAGTTTTAAAAATTTTCCTTTCGAACAATTGTGCATACCGCCGGAACCCGGTGTATGTGCCCATGATAGAAAGATAAAAGAATTGTGTAATTATGATTACAGCAAGAAGATCTCGAAACGCCCCAAATGAAGATTTAAGTAAAAGCAGGGATGGATTTTATGAAGTTGAATATGGCATCTAGAATCACGTTGAGCAGCAGGGTCGCGTTCAGAAAAACTCGCAACTAGATGACTATCGGGTCACGACTGAAGTTTGCGAGTTGTAGTCGTCACACTATGAGCGGTAGGTTTGGCGAGTCACATTGGTCAAGTATGTATCTACAACTCTTGAGTTGCTAAGGAATAGTGGTGGCATAGTGCTTAAACCGTAGTTTTCATCTGGCTTCAGTAGAAAAGAAAGCTGCTATTCAGAATTCATTGACTTATGAAACTCTTGAAAAAATACCTATTGGAGGATGAAAGATCCTTTATTGGACTTGCCTGCTCCCTCTTACATAACATCCGTGAAATATTGAAAATAAAAATTCGAAGG
>JABUQX010134210.1:12500-15000 GCA_015478945.1 Trachelipus rathkii | reverse complement strand
ATATATAGCGTATATACCACTTCCATTTCTTACGATTTGTCGCATTTGGCCTTATCTAACAGGTCTTTTTCCAACCTCATTAGAGAGTTATTAGGATGTGATAGGCCTGGTTTCTGTCACTCGACCTACCACCTACTCTGATACACTAACAAAACACTATTCGCATCTTCTCAATAGGGTTCTGCAATGCTCGATTTAATTTCCCGTAATTTTCACTTGACCTTGAACATGAAACCCTTATTCTATATGACTAAACCTCACTCACACCTTTTTTTTAAATCAAAATTATAGGTATCAGGTGCTGCCGGGAAAAAGGTATGCAATATATTACTTTCCTCTTACTGCATCCAACTACTTGTAAAGTGGTTCAAACAAAAAGCTGGTTGGTGTGTTGTCGCCTCAACCGAATGTGGAAATGTTCTCTTGATCTGAATTAAATTAGTCGAGTTTCTCTACCTAATGGCTTTTAGTTCACGAAACACTAAGCTAAGCGAATTAAAATTAATATCTGGTTCGTTTTTATTTATTTAATTTTCTACAATGAAATCATCAAATTCTTTGGATAATAAACTCAAAAAAAAAAAAAAAAAAAAAATCGCATTCCTCTTATTTTCTATTTTCCAATATGAAAATCATTGTTGACGCATTTTCAGTGTTCTATTTTTACCGCCGTTGTCTTGATCTCTCCCTGTTTTCTGATGATACCTATGTAATCGCCTACTAATACCATTCCTTTACCGATATATTATATATATGTATATAATAATATATATATATATATATTATATATATTATATATATACTATATATGTATATATTATATATTATATAGTATAATATATTATATATATATATATATACACAAATTATAATATATTATAAACCATACTTACGATAAACTCCCCACTTAGCAAAATACACGATTGTAAAATCGGGGTAAGTGTAACTAACATCATTACAAAAGCGTAAATCAACCTTCACCTAGCTTTTTTCTATCATATCTATAACGATATCAATGCATAATTAACATTAACCATAGTAATATTTGTAACAAAATAACAGAACATTTGAATCACATCATTAACATAAATAATAATATAATAATATATAATAATCCAATAATAATAATAATAATATATATCGAATAATATAAATAATAATGAATAATAATATAATAATAATAAATATATAAATAATATATATAATAATAATAATAATAATAATAATAATATAATTGAAAGAATAATAAGAAATAAATAATAAGAATAAATAAGAATAATAATAAGAATAATAATAAGAATAATAATAATAATAATAATATAATATAATAATAATAATAAATAAATACATAATAATAATATAATATAAATAATAATATAATAATAATAAAATAATAATAATGAATATAAATAATAATATTAATATAATCATTAATATAATTTAATAATATAATACATATAATAATAAATAATAGTATAATAATAATAATCAATAATATATATAATAATGGAGTATATAAAATAAGTAATTATGATATTAATAATAAAGTAATAATATATAATAATAATTAATTAAAGTAACAAGAGACTACCAGGACTGACGTTTGAAAACTATATCATAACCTAATTAACAAATTGACTTACGAATAAATGCTAACGACAGCATAGTTTTTTAAGGCCTTAACGGATAAATACCACCTAATTAAAAACTGGACGAAATGATCATACTGACCAACGAATAATTGATAACATAACAAAGTTTTACATCAGTAAGCAAATATATCACACCTAAACTAAAGAACATAACAATACTATTACATACCTTGCGGCTTGCGTATGAATAAACTGGTATAACTGTTATCATTAACAAAGTTTACAATTAAAAACGACGAAATGATTGCAGGAAAAACCTCCTCCTGAATATTGATTTTCTAAGTCATACTTATACTTACAATAGAATCAATGTTAATTTAACCAAATAGTAAAATTTTTAAAAACACTAACAAAATTTATAAATGCCTAACCTATCTATACATTGATCAGCAGGTAATTATTTTAGCGAAATAGCAAAATTTTACTTCATTAAACTACATAAGCATACATTGAACTAAGAACATAAAGTGTCATTACATAAATAACATACCTTACTTACGAATGAACTGCTTTAATTATAAAAGTTATCTGCTCACTGGTAAAGGGTTTTCAACACCATCAGTTCTTTCAGTGTCTTTATCCATATACGAATTATAACCATTACTGGATTGATAATCCATACAGAAACATGTTATTATTATTATTATTATTATTATTATTATTATTATTATTATTATTATTATTATTATTATTATTATTTATTATTATAATTATTATTAATTATTATATTATTGTTATTTCTTCACCTAGATTTCAAAGCACCAATAACACTTGCGGACACTTTGACTGTCAGTACATAACTAAAATATTGAATCGGTAAATATGTCACCGATTGATGACGTAATATT
>JABUQX010134210.1:0-5000 GCA_015478945.1 Trachelipus rathkii | reverse complement strand
ATTTGAATACATGCTAAATTATTTTCGCAACAAGATTATTATAGACTCAAGCAAACAAGATAATAGAATATATATAATATTTAATAAATAAATGTATAGTGTGTCTTAAATATATTGTGAAGGTACGATTTTTATAATAGGTAAAATTAATTTCTTAATAATATCAATTAGTTATTAATTAATAATTATATTACAATAAAAATTTATTTAATATATAACTATATAATAATATAATAATATTGTATAATAATAATAGTGAAAATAAATAATCATTTTCTTTTTAAATAAATAAATAAATTTTTTAATTAAACTTTCTTTAAATAATAATTATTCACGATCAAGCTTATATTTTTTATGAGAAATTATTTATAACTACAATTACTAATAATATATATTAAGATAAAATAATATTTAAATGAATTGGATAATAGACTAAATTTTTACTTATTTTTAATTTTTTTTAATATATAATTATTAGAAATATATAATTAAGAAAAAATTATTGAAAAATGTTAATAAATCATTAATAATTGATTGTTTTTTACACGGGTAAATGAGTACATATATTTTATATCAATAGCATTTGAAAAATAATGTGTTTTATTATGAAATGGCAATTTAAAAAAGCAAGCTCTGCTGTGATTAAATAAATGCAAGACTATTAGTAGTTCATATAAAGTGTAAGTGTTTACTTTAAAATGAACTCAGATTATTATAGAAGAATTGAAATAAATTTAATATTCAAAATTATATTGTAGTAATATACAATGATAAAGGTCAGAATAAGGTCCGACTTTGTATACAACATGACTGCGTAATGGAAGAAAAAGAAAATAATAATTATAAATTATTAATGATGTAAAATAAATTTTAAGCTATTTCTTAAATTTTAAATCAAATTTAAAATACAAAATTAAAGAAATTTAACTAAAACACATTAAATCGAAATTATATATTTATTTTTATTAAACTTTAATTTTATGAAAATTTAATTCGGTATCAATACCTACAATTAAATTTTAATGGATAATTTATTAAATTATTCATTTTATAGTAATATCTTATTAGTAATAATAATATAATTAGATTAAACTTAATAATAAACTTTAAGGTTTACTTGCTAATAAAGCACAAAACAAACATGCTAAAGGAAATAAGTAGAAAAAAAGTAAATAATAATGATGAAATATTATTTAAAATTTATATACATAATATTAAAGAATTAATTAGCTTTCTCATTTTAATTTAAATAATACGTTTTTTTTATTAAAAATTTTATGGATAACTTAAATATAAGTTTATTTTTAAAGGTTTAATAAATTTTTTAATTCTTTTTAAACAAAAGAAAATAACAGATTAATTAAGTAAGTTTTATAAAAATTAATAGTAATAATAATTAAATAAAAAATTTAATTAATTAAATCTACGATTTACGTATTTTGATTATATGATTCTATAAAATAAAAATTAAGTACTTTTTCTACAATAAGAATACCATATTAAATAGGTATAATTTATATTTAATAATACATTTTTCAGTTTCAGCGTTATTTTCATCAATAATAAATATAATTATTATCAAAATAAAAAGGAATTAAACATTAGATAATAATAATATTAATCCATTAATAATATAATTGGTTAATTATTTAAAAATGGTGAATGAAAATCATATTTAAATAAATATTTATAGTTAATATATTTCAAAAAAAACTCTATTTCATTACTTTATCAAGTGTGTGAAATTTAATCTCACTATGTTTCATTTTATAGAAATTTAAATAAACAATGATCTTAACAGAGATACTTTACTTAATGATTTAACAAGATACACAATAATTTACGTCTTTCTCTCTCTCCTCCTTTCAAGGCGAGTTCTTGAATCTGCCTATAATTATTTAGAAATAAACTGTGCATTAAAATGAGTTTATTCCCGTGAGTATATTCTAGAAATGTTGTGTTCTACATCATAATTTGTTCAAAACAATTTAATTCGATGTACATATTTTGAAGATCTCTCGGAAAGTTTTCTTTTTAAAAATAATTTTATAATATATGTTTTGTAATAAAAGAATGTAATTAAAAACACGATAGGCTCATCATAGATATACTAATTCAGACTAATATTTAATGAAAAAAAAATAAATAAAGATAATTATAAATTGTAGTTTCAATTAGATAAAATATGGATGCCTTAATTATAATACATAAAATAAAAATGTGGCCCATAAGGAATAAATTAATAATAGTAATAATGGATAAATGCGAAATATTAATTTAAAATATTTAATTATAAATAAATAATAATAATTAAGATATATTAATTATGGATAATAATAATTGGAATTAGAGTAATAATAAAATAGGTTACTATAAATATTTAACGTTATTTAATTTTTATTAAATATAATTAAGTAAATTAAATTTATTACATAAATTTCTTTAATATGTTGTTCAAATTCATACATCAAATTAATAATAATATATCTATATTAAGTATGTGTGTGAAGTGTGACTCAATCAATTATTTTATAAATAATAAAAAAATATTTAATATATTTCATATATTAAAAATATATCTCGCTTATTATATTCTCATTTTCCAAACCAAAATTTTATGCACATATTTATTAAATCAAAATTTAAGAAAACAATGTCTTGTAAAAGTTAAACTGTATATTATTGTTAGTTACCGTGCTATTTAATCAAGCAATTTTTAGATTCTGGAATGCAAATTATTATTTCCGCGATCATATCTAATAACCCAATCTACCTTAAAATATTATTTTGAGACTCTAACTAATACGTGTAAATTAAACATGAATGGGTATTATCATGCATATAAGAGTAAAGTAAGTTTTAGGTGATATGTTTTTTTAATAAAGCGTTATATCATTCATAATGAATTATTTTATTCAAATAAATTAAGGTTAAGAAATTAATTCTAAAATAAAATATTAATTGGAAATTAATATATATATAACAAAATGCTTAAATATGTATTGTCAGATTAAATAATAATTTTATGGATTTATTAGCTATAATATTTTAAATATATCGATAAATAAATTAATACTCAAAATTAATTAATTATTTGATTATTTATTAATATATACAATCAATAATATATATTTAACATATTTTAAATGATTATATATTAGTACTATTGGAATAAATACAATAAAATATATTCAATGTAATTAGATTAATAAATATTATATATTACTTTATAGTATTATATACAAGTTGACAATTATTAATTCTTATATAATAATAATTTATACTCTATATAAAATTTTAAAGTATATATTACTATTTAATAATAATAGTGTTATTATTATATAACTAAATATTATTCCTTAAAAAATTATTAATAACATTTATGGAATTATATAATTTATGGATAAATAATATCATTTTATAAATATGGTAATCATTTTATAAAAAAATATTGTAATCATTAATTTAATAAATGGTTTATAATAATAATAATATAATTAATAATAATAAAGTTTTATAACATAAATAATTCATATTATATTACTAGACTAAATAATTAGAAATAAAATATATAATGTAATATTATCTTCAATATAAATAAAATAATAAATGCTATTTCATAAATAAAGATGAATAAAAAGGTGTAATTATTAATTTTAATTAGTTTATTTAAGATACCTTAATACTGAAATGTAGGGCTAACATTTTTTAATGATAATATTTATTCAATATATTATTTAATTGATTTTATTATTTTATAACAATAATATTGTTCATAATTGTTAATAAGAAAATCACTTATATGTTTATAATATAAGAAATATTATTTAACATTCTAAAATTACGCTATTTATTTTTACTTATAAAATTTATAATACTAATAATAAATTTAAATATATAGATATAACTTTATAATAAGTATTATATACGAATTTTTCAATTTCCAACATATTTGTATTTTTTGGTAATTCTATTAAACTGAGTTTTTAAGGTATTTTATGGAGTCTTTATTTAGATACAAAATATATCAAAATGTGGATATTTCATTGATAATATTATGACTATATTTCTCATATAAATAGCAGTAAATGAATAAGCTTGTAAGCGGAATATTATTATATTAATAGTTTATATAGGGTTTATATCTTAATTTCATGGTTTTTTATTAATTAGAATTTTGTTCATTAAGTTATCCAAAATTTTAATATATTATCAATAATATATTTATTCCTTTCTATTCATAACTTTTATTTAATTAAAAATATTTTTAATAATTCTAAATATAATATTACGCTTTTTCTTAATTTCACATTCAATATTAGAACTCTTAAAAGTACGATTATTTTTATCTATTTTTTCATAACATATTTGAAATTATTATTTGGTAATTCTTAATAATAATTGAATATTATTTTTGTTGCTGTATTTCAGTCATTTTAGTAAAAATATTAAATATAGATGTTTCATTATGATAATGCAATTTTTTAAAATAGTGCTTAATAAAGTGTAGAATATTTATGTAAATTTTAATTTATAGTTTTGAAATCGTTTAATAAAATAATTTAAACATTTTAATTGAAATTATTCATATATATAATATATTTTGTTTTATTATGACAATTTATTTCTAAAAATCTCGATAATTTGAAATTCTATTTTATAAATAAAAATTTAATTATTAATATCTAATAATAAATTATTACTCGCTTTTGAGCTTATAAATTATTTACATTACTCAAATTTATTAGTACTTACTTTAATTTAATAGATATTTATAACGATTTTTTCCTAATTATTCAACATATTTGATATATATGAGTATTTATAGGTAAATATTAATCTATTATAAAAAATTGAAATTTATATGATATAAGCTAGTATTCATCATTATTTTGACCATATAACTATTAGTTTGGGAGAATTTCAAACAGAGAATGGAATACAACTTTAAAAATATAATTGAGCGAATAAATATCTGCTCACGTAAAAAAAAAAAATTT
>JABUQX010134208.1:25000-30418 GCA_015478945.1 Trachelipus rathkii | reverse complement strand
CATTGCGCCCTTTCAATATAAAGAAATATATATATATATATATATATATATATATATATATATATAAGCGTCGGGGGTGACTTGGACCACTTTAGGTATAACTTCGTCTCCCGACTTTCCCCTAATGCACTTTTTGGAATTTTTTTCTGAAATTCAAGGCCATATAGTAGGTAATAAGCACACAAAAAAATAATAATGTAATTCTAATAATAATAGTTTTATTAAAGTTTAAATAAAGCTCATTCAGCCTGACCTTGGAGGGGTGAATCGGACCACCATTGAGGGGTGAATCGGACCATCTGTTTAAATTCCTCTTTTATGTATAAATTCAATTTTATATTTTAATTTTTACTTAATATAATAATTGTTTATCATATTAAAATTAGTAATAAGTAATAAAAATATCAATAATACATAAAATAAGAATAAAAATAAGGTGGTCCGATTCACCCCTCTCCGCTCAAAAATTTTGACACTTTTTGAATTCGTATTTTTTATATAAATTTCATTTTTTATTTTAATTTTTACTTAATATAAGTAACTATTTATTATATTTAAATTAATTATACATAATAAAAATGTCAATAATAATATGTAAAATACGAAAAACAATGGTGGTCTGATTCACCCCATCATCAATTTTTAGGCAGGGTGAATCGGACCAAGTTAGGCCCCGTGATTTAGCCACTAATACTGTTTGGAACAAAAATTTACTTTGCCAGTTTAAAGCTAACATACTCGAGTGTATACACTGAAAAAATAATTAAAATCCATCCACAATTTTTCATTTTATAACAAAGTTAAAAAAACTCACATTTTTCAAAAGTGAAATTCTATTGAAGGGCATTTTGTACCCTAATTTATTATATTTTTTAAAAATATAAAAACTCTCTAGAATTAAAGATGATCTAAATAAAACTTGTAGTAAAAAAATAAAAAAAAATTTATTTTATATTTTTTTTTTTTTTTTATTTAAGTGGAACCGAATCACCCCTCTAAAAAAGGGGTGGGCCCACTCTACCCCCCCAGACACTATATATATATATATATATATATATATATATATATATATATATATATATATATATATATATATATATATATATATATATATATATATATATATATATATATATATATATATATATATATATATATATATATATATATATATATATATATATATATATATATATATAATGCAATAGAGCACAAGGGTGTACCTCCGATTTTTTTAATCACAGGATATACTCTAAAAAAAAATAATAATGAAGAATAGTGAAAATGAAAATCGTGGCAGTCTCTTTAGGAAAAAAAGTTACAGCCTCTCAAAGTTATTAAAACTCCCATAGACTTTTCATTTTTGATCCATCAAGGTTAGGTCTCATTTCAGGCCCTCTAGTTCAGGTTATGATAAGTTTTGTTAGGTATACACAGAAATTTATATATACTTAACAAATCTTATAACCTGAACTAGGATGGCCCTAAAACGAGCATGAGGCCCACTAATTTTTTTTTATAAGAAAGTCTATGGGAAAATTTTAAACTCTGAGAGGCTGTAACTTTTTCCCCTAGAGACTGCTGATTTTGGTTTTCACTATTATTCATTATTATTTTTTAGAGTATTCCTATATCCTGTGATTTTCATAATCTATGGGAAAATTTTTAACTTTGAGAGGCTGTAACTTTTTCCTAAAGAGATGACTTTTCACTATTCTTCATTATTTTTTTGAAGTATATCCTGCGATTTTACATAAAATTCGAGTGTGTTACCCCTCTGATTTAGTATTAACTATATATATATATATATATATATATATATATATATATATATATATATATATATATATATATATATATATATATATATATATATATATATATATATATATATATGTAAATATATATATATAATCTATGGAGATTTTAACTTTGAAGGCTATAGCTTTTTCCTAAAAAGAGGGATTTTGTTTTCACTATTCATTATTATTTTTAGAGTATATCCTGCAATTTCATAAAATCGAGTGTGACACCCCTCTGGTATATATATATATATATATATATATATATATATATATATATATATATATATATATATATATATATATATATATATATATACTATATATATATATATAAAGAAAAAGGTATTAACAAATAAATTAGATAACTCAAAAACTATCCATAAAAACAATTAATGGAGCTTCATTTTGTAAAAAAGTTGCTAATTTTGCTGCCAAAATTGTCAACATATTTGCTTTATAGTAATAATGTAAAACTATCTTAATTGTTGACTTTAAAATCGTGGCTTGGCAGGGAATTTAATAAAATTTTATGATTGATAACAACAGGCAACATATTAAATGTTATTTTCTTACAATAAAAAATTACTAAATTCCCTGCTCAATAGGCCTAATGGGTCCGTTTTTATGAGAATCAAGTCTAGGCATGAGAAAATTGTCACCAAATTTGCCGATATTTTTGAAACTTTAATAAATTCAAAAAAAATTATATGTTGATAACATAAAAGTCACAAGAACTCGCAATTTAAACAAGAAGTTTGAATTTGATGATGATTCAATATATTTTCGCCATTGATAGGACAAGCTGCGTCATCTGACCCAATTCTGAAGCTTTTTTAAGCTCGAAAAAATATAATAGTATTAAATTATTAATAAAAATTAATAACTTTAGATTGGGCAAACAAAATTATTGCACAATTATTATATTTTATATCAAATTAACAAAATCATTGCAAGAACATCGAAGAAGCTTTAAAATAGGGTCCTAATAAGGCTTTTGTTTACTAAATTGTAGTTTCAAAATTTTGATACAAAGTTTTGCAACTTTGACTAGACGATATAATCGATTAATGTGATATGATTAAAAAAAATATATATATATATATATATATATATATATATATATATATATATATATATATATATATATATATATATATATATATATATATATATATATATATATATATATATATATATATATATATATAATTATTTTTTGCTATATTTTATATATATATATATATATATATATATATATATATATATATATATATATATATATATATATATATATATATATATATATATATATATATATATATATATTATATATATATAAAAAAATATATATAATATATATATATATAAATATATAGATATATATATATAACAATATAAAAATATATATCTCTCCTATATATATATATATATATATATATATATATATATATATATATATAAATCAGAAAGCTTTTCGATTATCCGTCATATGTATCTTAAAAACTATTAATGCTACAGTAAAACGGAATACATTGCTGGAATGCTGGTCCAAAGTTTGCCCTGGAAATGTAAAAAAAAAAAAAAAAAAAAAAAAATAAAAAACTACAATAGCTACAGCAAAAAGGAATACATTTTTGGAATCCTGGTAAAATTTCACATAAGAAAATGTAAAAATAATAATAATAATAAAAAAATTATTGTTAATAAATATAGTAATATGATTAGAAGGCCTATTTAGAGACCTTTTATTGGTTTCTCGATAAAATAAATAGACTTTCTATTAAATTTTGCTTTTTTTTTTTTACTAAAGAATACCCCAAGGGTATACCGCACCGATGGCAGGAGTCGGGGTCTCTCGGCCTTCCGGGGAACTACGGGGTAGGACTAATTCCCCCCCTCCGGGGAGGGTCTCCGGAACCCCCGCTCTTTGGTATTTGGGTGTCGCGGGGGTTCCTCCGCCCCTCCCCTACGGGGTATGGAAAACGTCCCCCCTATGTTCCCCGTCGGCTCGAGCCCCCTAGTGTGCCGTATAAAGCAAAATTTAATAGAAAGTCTATTTATTTTATCGAGAAACCAATAAAAGGTATCTAAATAGGCCTTCTAATCATATTACTATATTTATTAACAATAATTTTTTTTTTATTATTATTATTTTTACATTTTCTTATGTGAAATTTTACCAGGATTCCAAAAATGTATTCCTTTTCGCTGTAGCTATTGTAGTTTTTGAGATATATATATTTACATTTTCCGCACTAAAATTGGACCAGCATTCCAGCAATGTATTCCTTTTCCCGGTAGCTGTTGTAGTTTTTGAGATATGGATTGTGGCTCTTCTAGAGGCTGGCCATATATATATATATATATATATATATATATATATATATATATATATATATATATATATATATATATATATATATATATATATATATATATATATATATATATATATGGTATATATATATATATATATATATATATATATATATATATATATATATATATATATATATATTTAAGCCACTAAGATGGTTACTCTTTCGATTTCATTTAAATACAGCATCGATATTCAAAAACTATCGATAACCCCTACAATCTCCCCATAGACCCAGGAATATCAAGATGAAAAACTCAAAAGGATATTATACACAAAAACTCACACAAAAATTGTGTTTAAAATACATAATTATCAATAACCAGGACCTACCATTTTTTCAACGGATTATCATATGAAACATCAAAATATACTAAATTAAACAAACTTTTATTCACCGGGACCGGCTTTCGGTCCCGGTAGGTGATGGCTGGTCCTGCTCATGCAGGTGTGTATCTACGTTTCGGTCCCCATATAGTAGCAAAGAAGCACACACACACACACACAAAGAAAAAAAAAGACGTCAGTAAAAAAAAAGAGTAGAAGAATCGTGGGGAATGTAAAGTAAAAAAAAATATTTAGATACTATAAAATAAATTAGATAAAATGGAACTAGAATAATTGATAATAATTAAACTATAAATATTAATAACAATACTAATAATAAAAACAAAATCAACAACAACAACAACAACAACAACAACAACAACAACAACAACAACTACATAACAACAACAACAACAACAACAACAACAACAACAACAACAACAACAACAACAACAACAACAACAACAACAACAGCAAGCAACAACAATAATAATAATAATAATAATATAATAATAATAATAATAATAATAATAATAATAATAATAATAATAATAATAATAATAATAATAATAATAATAATAATAATATTAATAATAATAATAATAATAATAATAATAATAATAATAATAATAATAATAATAATAATAATAATATTAATAATAATAATAATAATAATAATAATAATAATAATAATAATAATAATAATAATAATAATAATAATAATAATAATAATAATAATAATAATAATAATAATAATAATAATAATAATAATAATATCGGAAACAGATATTATATATGAGCTTTTAAATCGTATGTATTTAAATTTTACTGTTATTTGCATACACAGACAGACACACACATACACACATACACACACACACACACACACACATATATATATATATATAT
>JABUQX010134208.1:0-7500 GCA_015478945.1 Trachelipus rathkii | reverse complement strand
ATATATTATATATAAATATATAAGATATATATAATATATTATATATATATATATTATATTTCTCTTCTATCACTATACAATAGATAATATATTATATATATATATATATATATATATATATATATATATATATATATATATATATATATATATATATATATATATATATATATATTATATATATATATATAGTAATATATATAATATATAATATAATATATATATACTATATATAATAATATATTATATATATATATATAATATTATATATATATATATTATATATAAAAATATACATTTACTTCTTAAAGAGGAGGATAATTTATTTTATAACCTTTTTAGAACGTGGTTAAAATTGATAGAAGCTAGCAATGACGTCTTTTCTGCACAGCCATTTTGTTTATTTCAAAATAAAATCGGTTCCGTTCTTTGGAATGAGCGAACTTGTCAATAACTTTGCGATTGAAATCAGAAAGGTTCATGATAAACTCCTTCTCCACTGAGAGTATTGCTAAATGCTTGAAAGGCACCTGTCGTTACCATATATTTCTCACAAAAGCTTAATTTTTTTTAATGTAGAGAAACACCGCTCAGCTTCTGATGTTGTCATCGGGATGGTTATAAGGACATTTTAATATTTTTACCACATTCACTGAATGTGTCTTCTAATTTGTTTTCACTTATGAAATCAAGGAAAGCTAGAGCTCCGGACGATGAACCAAAATTTTCAGTGCTGTAAATAAAGGTAAGTTCCGTCTGTAGTTTTTTTTATTGTCAAGGGGAGGGGATACACTGAACAAGTTTCACTTCAAGTTTTGGGCAGGGAAAGTTGTGAATTGTAAATGGGCAAACATTTCAGGCAGTAATAAGTGTAGCAAGAGTTAGATGACCTGTGAAATTTAATCTATTCTTTTATCTGACAAATAATTGTGTCACATATTTCTTTTGCCTCTCTACTCAAATCGGAAATACCCGTTTCTCCCCGCTACGTTGTGAGCGCTCTCTTGAAAATTAAATTTTTCTCTTATTTAAAGAACTTTCCTATCAAAAGTATCAATGCAGATCTTAATACTGTTGAGGTCAATGTTTCTTTTTTTGAAATTGACCATAAAGAATGTCTACGCTAGACAAGATTTTATGAAAGAAAAGAAAGTAAAAAATTAAATTTATTACTCCCGAGAACCTTTACATGTCCAGATGCATGGGAATTTGTATTTACATCTTGAAATTCGTTCCCATTTAAAATAACCTAAGCATAGCTTTATTTACTCCTTTATTTTCAAAAACTGCATTTACTGATCTTTGAATGAAAGTTCTACCTGGTGGGAATTGAGCGAGGTAGTCGTCTATACACTACTTAATCCAGCACTGCTGTTCTCTTTGGGTTAGTGGAAAAGAATGCACAATGGCAAAAGCAAAAGAAGATGAGGACATTTCTGTTAACTGATGCAACATTTAGCATCACTAAATTAAGCTGATGAGCATGACAATGTATATATATATTCAGTTTTTGGATCCATTTGTCTCAACCTAGCCTGAATCCCAACAGACGAGTCTTTCATAACATTAGCACCCCCATAAGTTTGCGATATTAATTTATATTTGTGGTCATTTATACCCAATCTTTCGATCTATTTTAAAAGACAAATAGTAAGTGTTTTATCGTCATGCTTTTCTGGTGCAATGACGTTACAAAATCTTTCTGTTGGTTCTCTTTTAACAATTTACCTAAAGATGACAATCATTTGGTATATGTTGGAAAAATCACTCGTTTCATCTGCAATGAAAGATAGAAAATCAGCTTCATTAATTTCTCTTACTATCTCCTCGTGACATATTTCAAGCATAATTTGTAGAAGTTCATTCGGTATTGTTTTCGAAGTTCCCTAAAAAACAGTGGCCTTCTCTAGATGGACCCTTAATGAATTATCTAGTTCTGAACTAAAGTTCACTATCTCTCTGAAGACACCTGGAGTAGCTGAACATTCAGTTTCGTTATGCACTCTCAATGCCAACTCAATGTCTACGATAATATTCAAGATATACCTATTGTTCTTAACATTCTCATTGTCCTTATGTATTGATTTTCTATACTCGCTGTCCAGCTGTTTAGCCATGTTTAATTTTCCAAACAATGAAAAGCTTAAAGCAGTTTTCATGTGTACCTTCGTGTTTTCATGATATTTTGCCTTTGATGCCACATGATTTTTATCTCTAACACGGGTTTTGGTTCATGTATCTTCTCCACAGAACAATAAACAAGGAAAACAATGCAAATAATTTCTTTCATCACAACCGCAAATCCATTTATGTTTATCATATATAGATAGATTGAAAATCTAGATAGATTGAAAATACGCTTGAATTATCTATTCTTACTTTTAATAATTTGATCTAGGTTTAAGGCTGGAGTAGAACTGCCTAAATTTTTTATTTCCAGCTTCTCCTCGGCTGAACACAAAGAGAACATTTTTAAAAACAAATTTGTAACTGAATACATTATTTAATAGAAAAAAAAAATGTTGACCCAAAATAAAAGTCATATATATATATAATATACTATATATAAATATATATAGTATATATATATATTATATATATATAATATATATATATATATATATATATATATAATATATATATATATATATATATATATATATATATATATAAACGAAAATTCAAATTTTGGTTCAATTTAAATTGAAAGTATCGCCTATTTCACAATTTTCAAAAAAAAATATATATATTTTTCTCAATATACTTAACGTTTCAAACAAAAAACTCACTAATTAAAATATTTTAAATCCTTTTATTTTTAGGCACTGTTCAAATTTTACAAGCGATATTGATACAGGGTCATGCTGAAAAAACATCACAAATATATAATTAATGTATCACTTCTCACTTCAGCTGTAGACTGAATCATAGCAAAAATGGATCGAAAAAAACAAAAACAAATACAAAACTTCTTTCAAAATGTTTCGCACGCTATACAGAAATATAATGTTGGCTTTTGTTTGCAAACAAAATCTTAGGTATAAATGCGCTCGCGCTCGATTTGTGCATACAACCTCATCTCGTCCGTAATACATAATGCATTGAAATTTTTTGCAAACTATTTTAATGGTTTTGAATAACTAATCAAAATTGTATGCCGGTTTTTTTTTTTTATTGAATTGCGCATCATTATAGTGTTATTATAATAAGATGCAATTTAATTTATTGAATATTTATTCTTATTAAAAAAAATTAAGGAATATAAAATAATAAATAACAGTCGTACACTAGCTAGTTGTATATAGTGGTAGTTGCACAAACTTGCAACCGGGTTACGATCCGCACCTGAAATATATATATATTATATATTATAATATATAGTTATTACAGATATGGTATATAAATAGAATATAATATATATATAATATATATATTTATATAGTTAAATTATATATAAATATATTATACTTATAATATATATATATATATACTATATATATATTAAATATATATATATATAGATATATATAGTATATATATAAAGATATATATAATAATTATATATATATATATTATATAATTACCGTAAGGGATAAAATAGTTATTACATGTATATAATTAATATTAAAATATCTTCATCGTAAATAATAAATAAATATTTACTCACAGATATTAAAAAATTAATAGTATCAAATATCTGTTCTTTTTATATATAAAATATATTTTTTTATTCTCAATTTTTTTCGTTGTTTTTTTTTTTTTTTTTTGCACTATTGTTAGGTTAAATTTTTCGATTGCCTTTTAATGATCATTAGCGTTGTTACCACCTAAATAGAAAAAAAACTGATGTAAATAACACCGGAATTCATTACTGAAATTATAAAAGATGAAATTAGCATTTTCTTCGTGTGCGGTTGTTATGTGTTTGTGTTGTGTGTTTGTGTTTTGTGTCTTTTTCTTTCTTTATTTAAAATTAATCTTATTATCAATAATATTTAAGTTCATTTATTATATAATATTAATAATGTACTATCAATATATATATATATTATAATATATATATTATAATATATATAACTATATATATATAGTGATATATATAATATTTACAGTTGTCACCAACCACTCACGGGCAGAGCCCTATTCACTGAGGGGTGTTGCACAGCCAAGTTATCGCAGCCCAAATTACGCAGAATGAGCCACACGCAGGCTTTAAAGTGAGGGAGATTAAATTCAGCAGAAACACAGGAAAGATGGAAGAGAATTCTACAGCACAGATGGGAATGTAAAGAAGGATAGCACGCAACGACAAGCAGGATTTGCCAATTTCTATAAAATATCTTGTCGAAGACGCCGCATCAGTTGTACTGCGAGGTTGTCGTAAAGAAGGGTGAATTCAGGTGGCCAGCTCCATTGAACACCAGCCCTGTACTGCCTAGTGCCTACTAGAAGCAAAGAGATTTAAGATCTCCATACATCAAGTCGCCAAAGGTAAAGAGTAATGCAGTTTAGTAAGTAAGGAACAGCTTACACGTCTTAGACTCGACCTTATCCAAAAGCCAGGTGAAACCAGAGCCCCCAATATGAAACAGTACTCTAGTAAGGGCGGATGAGACCCTTGATAGCTGGAGTAACTGAGAAAGGAAAAAAGTCTCTCAGTCTAAAACCAGGAACTTCCGCAGTTTCTTGGAAGCCGCCCTACAACCATTGTGGTTGAGGTTTCGAAACAATTTTTTTGCTTTTGCTTGATTAAAACAAAGGATGTTGATATTGCCAACAGAAGAGACTATTGGAACGTCGAAAGATATAGGGAACTTTATAAGTATTTTTGAGAGGTATATAGATATGATGTTTTTTTAAAGAGGTGAATATCCAAAGGTTTGATGACGACCCAATCGGAAATCTATCGTCAGCGGAGAAATAGAATTAGAAAGGTTAAGACGAGAAGGCAAAGTCTAGAAAGTACCATAAAGGTAGGAAAAATGAATAAGCTTGAAGAATGAGAGGGATTCGAGTCGATCGGCATAAGATGGATACGAGTCAGATTGCAGGGGATGAGATCATTAATTGAAAAAGTTAGAATAAAGTAGAAGATAAGAACCCTGAGGAACACACTATTGACAGAAAGAAGAAGAAAAAGAAGTCGCTTCCATCAACCACAGCCGATATGGAGCGACTTAAAAGAGGGCTAGACATAGGTGAGGAAAGCGATGGAGGATACTCGAAGGAGAGAGGAGAGTCTTGCGAGCAGGCAGTTACGCGCTGCCCATACACGGTCAAATCTTTGATATGCGGAGCCCACCACGCCAAGTCTCCCCGTAGTTCCTAAAGCGGAAAACCAAAATCTTAGTTAATGGAAATATATGCAGTGGAGAGCCTACAAAATTTAGAAAATCGAAGAAGAGAATGAGACTTCCGATGTTCTAAAGGAGAGTTAAGAAGTGTTTCAAAAGAGATCTTAGATAGAATACACAGTGAGAAGCTATAGGGCGATCAGTTTAGAAGGATTCAGAGCGGCTTTCCTTTCGGAAAGGTTGGACATGGCGTGCTTCCAACCTGAGGGAAGTGCTATATTGGAACATCAGAGAATATAGTTGACACGAGGGGCTGGAGCAGCACCGTCAAGCACATTCCCTGCAAAACTCGGGGAGGAATTCCATCTGAGCCACCCGCCTTCGTAATCGTTCATAGATCTCAGACGCCCAGCAACCCGATCAAATGTAATGCAACAGCAAGACATAGATCCTGAGAGGAAAGGAGGAGGAGGAGGAGATGCCAGAATCGTCAAGGGTTGAGTTAGTGGAAAAAATAGGAGGCCGAAGGAGATTGGCCTTTTCAGTTGGAGAGTTAGCAACAGACCATCAGATCGAATAAGATGAGCAAGACATATTACAGAAGTTGTTAGAGATGTTATTTGGCAAGAGTCCAGAAAGACTTGTCAGTAGGAGATCCAAGGACGTTAGCGCACTTTCGTTTGATGAAAGCCCCCGCTTTGCTCGTCGAAGAGTATCCCCAAACGATTCTCTAGCTGAGTGATAAATTAGCGAGGTGTGATAGGTGAGAACGGAAATTTCTCTCCACTCCCGATACCCGCTGTCTCTTAGCCTGAATGGCCAGAACAAGCACGATCGAAACCATGGATTATGAAGAGAGAAAGATTTAGTCGAAGAAGGAGATGAACTGCTCATCCGTCAATCGATTACAGCTGCCCACCTTAGTGTAGAAGCCGAAGTGTTCAGAGTCAATAATCAAGTCATTCCAATTATAGGTACCGTAGAAGCGACGCCCCCCAATCGCCAGAAAAAAACGCATAGGTCAGGATGGAGCTGTTGGATGAGAAAGTATTGAAATTAAGCGATATAATAAAAGGTTGTGGTCAGTTTTACCAATAGGAGCGAAAGCGGTGTATTTAAAGAGAACTTGTGGTGAAACAAAGGTGAAGTGTGTTCAAGAATTGGTTGGGACGATCCGGAATTGTGTGGGTTCTTTAATTAGTTGCTCTAGATCGTTGAGATTGCTGAATGATTCGGCCTCCTCCCCCACTAAATCAGTCATGAGAGGTAACCCACACCATCTCATTTGTGTACATGAATCTCTAAATAGAACCTCATATTTCGGATGAGAAGATATAACAGTTTCGTGAAAAAGTAGTTAAGATTATTCCAAAGAATAGAGTTGAAAATCGTTAATTAGGAAACAGAGCAGAAGCACCAAATATATTTAGTAGAAGTAAGAAAGATTATTCGGCCAACAGATACATCGAAGTTAGGAGATTCGAGATTCACGGACGTGTTCAGGAGTGTTAATTTACATAGGCCACACTCCACCCTTTAGACGGAAATATGAAATAAGTTATAGTTGGAAACATTTAACGAGTTAGAGGATGAATCTTAGCCATCTGTGTCTCAGCAAGAGCAAAAGGTTAAGGTCTGGAGTTAGTGAGGTGATATCACAGAAGCAAATTAGATTTAAGCGCGGATGTGGTAAATTAATGTCAAACCCTGGCGCCCGCAAATCTGCCATCTTTCACAACACACACACACACATCACCACACCACACACACAACACACCACACAACCACACACACACACACAACTCACACCACACCAAAGCAAAGATAAGAAACAACAGACTAAACAAAGAGGAGGAAAACGGATAAAACAACATTAACACACACTAAATACTTGCTAAAAAATTTAAGTACTAAAATTAAATACACACATGCTACGAAGGAGTATAAAGAATAAACTTAACCTATTCACCTATAAACATACTCGGGTAGACAATATTAAAATTTGTTAAAACCTCAAAACTAAAAAATGAAAAAAAATGATAAAACTAAAAATGTTATCTTTTTAAAACGCCAATCGGCAGACCTCCTCGAAGACTAATAAATACCTAAAATTAAATTAAACCTTATAAAGCTTTCTCAATAAAACAAATATTTTTGATAAAATTACAATTCACTTGTTCACGTAAACCATAGGGCACAAACATAA
>JABUQX010134207.1:10000-18749 GCA_015478945.1 Trachelipus rathkii | reverse complement strand
CGGGAGAAGCCCGACGCAGCGAAGAGGAGAAGAGAGGAGAGACAGAGAGTAGAGAGATTAACACTATAGTAAGAGAGAGAGAGAGAGAGCAAAATTAACAATATCCAGTTTGTTTGTTTGAGTTTATGTACACGTACAGAACCTACCACGGCCCACAGGGGGACGGCCCACGTGGCGTTGGACCCGAACCAAGACCAGACTCCCATGCGAGTCCGGGCCGTCCTGCACAGTTAATCATATCATCTGTTTCACATACCAATTCCACACATATCACACTCACAGCATGTTCACACCTCAGCACCCCTGAAAACCACAGACCCCCCACACCGACCCGCCGGACTAAATATTGGTTCTATATACTCACTGTATAAATTACCAATTATTGAATTCCCTTTCAAAGTACAAATATTCAACATAACTGAGCAAGATCTGACATAGGGTGTTGTTTTCATCACTAATAAATATAATTTACCCTATATCACTATCCTATTACTATTATATATTAATATCATATTATATATAATAATATATATACTATAATTATATAAATATATATATATACACTATATAATATATTAGATAGTATTTTTCTACTAGATACACCAGTATGTATTATTTTCCAAATTAATGGCATTCTATCTAACACTAAAACATTTGCAAGCATTTAAACGAGAAAAAGTCTTACACTATATGAGTGGGCGACGATTTCTGACAAAGACTGTGGGAAAGCCTTAGAAGGTGTTTAAGGACCATAGCTGTAAGGAAAAATTGACCGCACCAGCGGAATAGAAGTCCAGTTTGAAGGAACCAAGAATGTGGGAACAGATTGCGGGTATGTGTCGACTGCAAAATTTCAGGCTCGGGCTTTTGATCCCGTTGAAATCAGCAGTTTAATTTGAGTCAGAGTTGTGAGGGTTGTGGTTTGATTGGAGGGAAAATCACTTGGAATCACTTATCTTAACATATGGCAATAGGACCAAGATTAAACAACAAGGGTAGTGTAAGG
The DNA here is from genome assembly GCA_015478945.1 of Trachelipus rathkii. NCBI lineage: Eukaryota > Metazoa > Arthropoda > Malacostraca > Isopoda > Trachelipodidae > Trachelipus > Trachelipus rathkii. Next base: position 17,743 of record JABUQX010134207.1, on the reverse strand, counting down.
CTGGACCTTTTTTATTATTTTTCAAATTTGTAACCCACGCTGAATCACTCGCCCAGCAGTCCCTGCCAGCTACAAGACCGGACACTGTCGGGACACCAGGTTTATTATTCAATCTCAGTTGAGGGAGTTAACCCTTGGCGCAAATGGCATCGAGACAAGGTTTACTAGAAAGCTACGAAAAGAGGAGGTCATTCTGGTCAATCTTGTCAGGCGATTCGTTGTCAGTCACCCCTACCGTCCAACAACTAGTGTAAACTTTTTTTTTTGCCGAGAGTGGAGAAGCCCGAAGAAATTCGTCCATGTATTTTTAGCATAGGGGCTGAAGGCCTGAAGGGCGCTGATGCCCGGAACCCGAAATAAATAACAATAAGAGTGGTTTGGTTTAGCTTAAGGCAATAAAATTCGACGAGCGGCAATCATTTATACCATTATCTGCAGGTTTAAAAATTGAAAAAAGAGGGGAGGGTTGGGAGAGGTTTTTCAGGAAAAGAAACCAGACGCACGCCACAGTTCCCCTGTTTAAAGCTCAGTAAAACAATGATGCCTTTACAAGGCAGCGGAGTGGGATGGGAGCAAGGAATAGCCAAGTTGTATAAAATTTAATCGTAAGAGAAGGGTAGCGCTTTTTGCAAAGGTGATGTGTGAGGAAGTTAAAGATGTTATTAACTCCGTTTGCAAATGGCCAGTAAGGAGATCCGGAAGTTATCCCCGGCAAAATCGGTACCGTCAGAGCCAGACGGTATTGCCTGTTTGAAAGCGAAGGAACTTTTTGCAAATTGATGTATTCCCATTCGAAGGTGGTTATAACATTTGATTCAATTCGAGGCACACCCGTGAGGACGATCGGAAGGCTCTTTTGGAAGGGATCTAACAGATGTAGAAGAGTTGGGAAAGCCTGACCATATACTACGCATCCACTATGCTAACTTCAATCGGATTAGGGCGGTGTGAAGACGTGAAAGGGACTAGCGATCAGCACCCCAAGTTTTGAGGCGAGATGACATAATAGATTCAAGCATGCGATAACAAGTAGTTTTGAGGAGTTTAATATGCGGCGTGTCATCTAGAATTGAGCCCTAGAAATTTGACTTGTGAAAGTTACAAGAATGGTTACGTCGCTTGGAGGAAGGGATGGGCAGGGTTCTTCGACTTCCTTTTTTCCTAAATAGAAACTGCTGGGTTTGGGTGTACCCATATTATTGGGAAATATCCTCAATGGCTGTTGGAGCGTTGGCATTCAAGAAATGCGCCACTTGGTACCGGTAATGACCGAGCCAAGCATCAAACATAGAGGGAAAATTGGACCGTCGCCGAGGATGTAGTACGAGAAACAAGAAGGATGGTCCGAAACCATTTCTCATTAATTACAAGTTGACGGTGTCAGCGAAATTGGTCTTTGGTTGTCCGCCAAAATTCGGATCTTTGCCCAGGTTTGAGAATAGGAATTACAAAAGCTGTAGTCCAAAACATTGAAAAGAAGATCGACCATATTCGTTATACTTAGATCCAGCAAAGAAAAGAGACGCTTATGCAGAGGGGAGAATATAAGCATTATGTCTGGGCAAGGGCACCGTCTTTGCAGTGGTTTGATACTTTGCAAGGGTAGAAGAAGTTGAAAAGTCTGGCGGTATAATAATAATATCTTCAATTTTTGAAAAGACTTCAGAATAGCGAAAGAGCTCGAAAGTAGGCCAAAACTATACACCTAATGCATCTGAAACGCCTGCTGGAGCAAGGACCGTATCGGTTTAGTATCAGGTCCATAAAGGAGGACTGTGGGTAGAGTTGTTGGAGATACAAGATATTTTGCTTTGTACAACTTCCACATACTGAGAAAGCGAGTTCTTGGAGTGATAGTCGAAAATAGAAGTTCGAAAGTCTTGTTTACGTGTTTGGCAATTAATTCGACAAGATTTCGCCGCAGCTGTTTTAAAAATAATCATGTTCGAGATGATGTGGGTCCGTTTGTATTGACTGTAGTTTTTTCTTCTCCCGGTTAGCTTGTGCACGCTCTTGGAAGCACCAAGGGGTTGCCGAACGACTACCTGCGGAAGATCGCGGGATGCAAGCTTCTGCTGCTGTGATAACTCGCTGGAAGAAGTTATAGGCAGCATCAATGGTCGGAAACCGCTTATTGAAGGGAGAAAGTGGGATAGCTCTGGCCTGTCGAAAAGGAGCCCCACTTCACTCGATCATAATGCCAGCAGGAATGTGGTTTTAACATTAGGCTCGGTGCAGGTTCATTTAAAACTATTGAATAATAGTCACTGCAGTATAAGTAAGGAAAGCGGGACCAGGTGAAGCGATCCATAAAAGAATGAGAGCAAAAGGAAATTTCCAAACAGGTAGAAGTGTATCTAAAAGCTCATATGTAGCAAGTCCTGTGTCAAGGCATCCTAGGAAAAAGGGTGTCAGGATATCAACAAGGATCTTAAACGAGATGATAGTCGCCTCATAAAGAGTGGCGAAGGTTGAAGTTTCCCAGTATAATAACCAGAGTGGGGAGCTGCTTAAAAAGGTAGGCTAAGTCGGCCTTAGTACACTCACTACTCAGAGCCAAGTAGATCGAACAGACAATGAGGTCAGTGGACAGATGGACTCGTGCTGGTACTGCATTAAGTCTAGTTCGAAGAGGGACTCGAGAATAGGTTAAAGATTTATGAATGAGTATTCTTGCTGTGCCTTCCCTATCATTGTCACCTCTTTATATGGAGGTTAGCGACAATTTATATTCAGACGGTTGGAAGAAGTCGCGATAACATAGTAGTTCCTGCAAACATATGTACTTTGGTGTATATATGTTTATTAGTTGAACAAGTTCTTCAAAGTTAGAGTAGTATCCACGACAATTCCTTTGAAGGAAGGTAGCCATACTGTATCGTTATGAATATTATGAGGATGGTCTTTTTAAGACAATTGTCTCTATGTGGCTAGGGGTAATGTTGAAAGTGGATAAAGATGGGGAGGAAAGGCCGAAACGTGGGTCCCGACGAGAAGCAACAAATCCTGGTGGTAAGAAATGGTTATATAAGGGAATTCGGTTGTACGACCAGTTTTTTTGGGGGGAAAGAGTTGTCTGTGGTATTTGGTAGAGTCACTTCGCCATGAATGCTTAGTAAATCAAGTTCAACCAAGTTCATGTTATTGTGTGGACTTGGTTGATCGTTGGAAGAGCAGCCAAAATGCTCATGTTTAGAAATGGGAGCGATATGAGCTTCTGTCAAGCAAGCAGATTCAGAAATGGGTGAAGAATATGGGAATGTTTCCATGGAGACAGTGTAAGAAGGTGTCACCGGAAAAGTGACCTTTTTGTAAGGGACCGTTGGGTTACAGAAGTCTAGTGCTGGAGACTTTATCAGTGGATCATCGGGTGGGTGATTTTGGAAGACTGGACAATTAGAGTTAAGATGAGAGACCTCTGGGTCCACTTTCATGTCGCTGACTGATGCAGAAAGCTTGGAGCGACTGCGGTGTTTGCTTTGAACAGTTTTTCATTCATCTCCCTCGGAAGCGCAGGAAGTATTAGAAACAAGAGTGGGCCGTCACATCAGGCTGCATTTCGGAACTATATTCCATTTTATCCGCTAAAACACAGAAACTTTTAGCGAGTGTTGGGGTAGGAGATTCGGAAGAGCTGGAATAATCCTGTGATCAACCTGTGTGCGGACAAAAATTTAAGATTAGTGGACTCATAAAGATAAGAGGTATGATGCTTAAACCCAATCACCTACTATTCTGTTAAGACTGTGGGGATGCCCCCCTTGTCCTGTCCGGAGATCTTTGATATGTCAATGTTAAACGTAGGCAGTGATAAGAGCTGCGATCGTAACTGCTAGTGCGTGAGGTATTACATTTTGAATCATTTGTGGATATTCTTGTGTTCACATGGGAATGTGTTATTTATTAATTTCCTCTATTCTGCTATCTACTTTCTCTCCTTATCAGTAACCCCCGAGTCGTTTTTGTAGTAAAGTTGTTACTGCTTAATATTAGCTTGGCCGAATGAGTTTAAAAACTCAAGGAATAGTACAGAGTTCGTTGTGTTTAAACACGATATGTAGCCAAAGAACTAATGCTTCAAGGCAGTAGATGTAATTTATACCCTCAGTTGTTGTTATTACGATATAAGTTAATATGGTGTATTGTTCCTTTATGTTCCATCAATACTAGGTCGCTGAACCTATATGTCTTGTGTGCGCCACTGAGAATCTATTGGCTTTTGATTTGAAGTGTTAACAAGTAATTTTTAATTTTATTTCTGTCGTAGGTGTCTTTTATATTCCGCCAGCGTTTTTTGCATTGATCAACTGCAAACCACTATTAGTAAACGTTTTGGAAAAAAATAAGGGGACCACGAGTGGTATAATTTAATTAGTAAATTTTTGTTTTAATATTTGCTTCTTATAAATATGTATATTTATATATAAAATTATATATATATATATACTTATATATATATATATATATATTATATATAATTATATATATATAAATATATATAATATATATATATATAATTAATATACTATATACTACTTCCAGCTTGAATCATGCATGAGATACGGCCATCTAAAAGTTATGACAAATTAACCGCGGAACAGAACATAGTGGATGTATCTATCCCGGAGACTTCGCACCATATTTACGCTCGATGGGATGTTCTTCCTAGGGTAGACGAGCATAGTTCCCCCGTGAAAGTTTTTTGTAAATTATATGTCAGAACTTGATGACACTAATCCTTCAGTTCAGAGCGGTTGAACTCATCTCTCCTCCGCTCAATCACATACCTATAAATATAATAAATAAATATATAATATATATCAATCTACTATATAATATATATCACTTATGCTTTAGCTAGTATATATGCCGCTAGATCTGATTCCTAGACTACTACATATTCACGTACCTCTTTAGATCATATTGATATAGATATGATACACTATATATCACCGTTATATCATACAACCAAACAAATAAAGAAAGTATACACCCCAACTATATACTGTATTAATCTAGCTGATATGTAGTTATATAGTCTAGTACTATAAATATATTATTATTTAACTATATACCAGAGAAATCCTATATACGTATATCATGAAAAACGAAATCTCGCAGAATCCTTTATTTATAAATGTATGGTATATATTATATATATATATATACGTATAGTAATACTATATGTTCACTATCCTATATATAGAGATAATATTTATTATGATAAAATATAACTGAAAAGTAACTCCTTGATATAATATTAGCTCGTGGTGTAGGTCATGTGTATACTGCTAACACATATTGAGCCAGTAGATATCAAATAAATAGGATGAATATATACAGTGAAGCCTATAACTTCCTAATGTCTTACTTTCATAAAATCAGATTGAAGAGGTAAATAGCTCTGTCATAGCCAGTTATATTTAGCAGTACAGTATTAAGATAGATATTATAGTAGATAGATATATATATAGGAGGCTACCTATAATAGTAATAGATATTATAATAGAGATATAGAGAGAGAGAGAGATATATATATATACTATATATTACATTGGTAATTTTGGCGCGTTAGAAATTTGTTTTCAAGCAGCTATCCAGGTTGGAAAGCCTTAAATTTTCGAAATTTCGGGTAAGAAAACGGGATTGTGATTTGTGTGCTGAAAGTGACTCTGTTAGGTTAAACGAAATATTGTATGTAATTGCTATCGTTTACAACAAACATAAAACTACTGGCTATTCCCAGTGCTGAGCTTATTGGAGATGTGGAAAAGTCGGGGAGTGCAGCCGCAAGGGCGATCACTGCTTTGTTAAAAGACCGAGGCGGGCATCAAGAAGCCGGCAATCGAGAGAACAGGCAAAGATTAGTGTGATAGGCTCTGGTCCAGGCCAAGATGTATTTCCACTTTGGAGAAGAAAAGTTATTTTTATGGGAAAAAAATAGTTAGTGTTTGAAGCTGCGAAAGAGAAAGGTATAAGATTGAACATGAAAGAGGAAAATCTAAAATCGAAGCTGAAGCGCAAAGAGTAAAGTTAGAGGCGGAGAAAGATGCAAGAGATGTGCAGAAGAAAGAATGCTTCAGATGAAAGCTTGATGCTGTGAAGAAAAACAGCGCAGAGGCAAGAACATGACTGCAGTGATAGCATCACAGAATGATCAGAACAGCCATAATGCTCCCCATGCTAATAAGTATCCGAAGTTGAAACTTCCCTTTTTCGACGAGAAGAGAAATGACATTGAAGAATATTTTTTTATGTACTAAAAGTTATGTAAAGATTAAAGTAGAAAAGTGAGCGACCACAGGAATTTTTCGCACCCCGCAGCACCGCACAGCAACGTACCACGCTCTGCACAGCAACGTACCACGCTCCGCACAGCACTAAAAGTAATTTTTTATCACACCGCACGGTTGGTTAGGGCTGTCAAAGAATATCATTTTTCCCACACCGCATCCAGATAAAAAAAAACTGCACCGCATCAAGAATTTGAGCAAAGAATGATGGAAAGCATGTTTATTAAAAAGTTAAAAGCAAGAATATAATATTGCAAACTCGACTTGCTTTCCATAGTTAAATTTTTAATTGTTTTTAATAATGGAATTAAACAAATGGTTTTGTGTTATACACAAAATTTATTTCAAAAAATCTCGCGGTAAGTCTCTGACATGTCCGGAATTATATATAGTTTTCATTTTTATCATTATCTTACTTCGTATACACACAGAGACAGACAGACATACACACACCCTCCCATGCCTAAAGCGATTCCCTCAAGTGAGCGCAAAGGTGGTCCTTAAAGAGAGCAAGATTGAATACATCAAGAAAAACAGATGAAGGCAAGGAGTTCTACAGAATAGATGTGGTTTGAAAGAAGGGGATCCACAAATTCCGAGCCTTGAATTTCCAATGCTTGCACAATATTCATGTGAGAGCAAGGCACCCTTTGTGCTACGAGGGTGGCGTAATGATGTGAAAAGGCTAGAGGTCAACTCTCTCGAGCACCTTCCGTTGCAATACATTTTGAAAAGAGATAGTGCACCAATGTCACCTCAGAGAGAAAGAGGGTCAGGGGAGTTAGAAATTAGATGACAGTTTTATTAGCCTCTTAGCCTTAGCTTCATCCATGTTCAAAAGAAGGGTGGAACCGGAACCATTCCAAATGTAAGAACAGTACTCCATACAAGAACGGATAAGATCCCTTATATAACTGGCGTAATTGAGCAGAAGGAAAAAAATTCCGCAGTCTGAACAGAACCCCAGATTCTCTGAGGTCACCTAAGCAACCGTTGTGATATCAGGTTTCCAAAAACAATATGTTGGTTATGTTCAGCTCAAGAATGTTTATACTGTTCACAGGTGAGACGTAAGAGTCGTCGAAGAAGATAGGAAAGTTGAGGGGTGATTTTGCGAGGGAGACGTGAAGAACTTGAGATGAAATGGATTATAGTCCCCAAATGGAGCCTGAAGGGGACGACTCTCTCTCTCTCTCTCTCTCTCTCTCTCTCTCTCTCTCTCTCTCTCTCTCTCTATTTCTCTCTGATGCTTCTTGCACTTGCGAGAGAGATGAATGGAAAACCGTTCAACTCAAATACTGCAAACGTTCTGAAACTGATGGCGGCATGAAAAGGACGCAGAGGTTCCTCATCTTAGCTCAAATTTCTAGTCTTTCAAAATTACCCACCTGATGGTTCACTGACAGTCTCCAGCCATAGACTTTCGTAACCCAACGGATCCTTTACTGGA
>JABUQX010134207.1:0-5000 GCA_015478945.1 Trachelipus rathkii | reverse complement strand
ATAGGGAGTCATTGTATATATATATATATATATATATATATATATATATATATATATATATATATATATATATATATATATATATATATATATATATATATATATATATATATATATATATATTACAGATAGGATTCATTTATATATATATATATATATATTTATATATATATATATATATATATATATATATATATATATATATATATATATATATATATATATATATATATATATATAGTTAGTTATATATATATATATATATATATATATATAGATAGATATCATTGTATATATATATATATATATATATATATATATATATATATATATATTAAATAGATATTAGCATGCCTTTAAATCCATAGGATACTGTGCGGAAAGAGTTTCGTACAAAGATACGTTTATCGGACGTATGCTGTAACATTCTTGAGCCTGATATAATACTGACACCTCCGTGCTTTCCTGCCTGAAAAGTTGTAGTAGGTATGTTGTAACATAAACCACCTCTACTACTTCCATGTAAGTCTGCTAAAGGGTTCTGTGCCTCATTTGTTTTAGCAGCAATTTTATGTGGAAGTTCTATTTCAGATGATCCATCTTCATATTCATTATCCAATTGTATTTCATTCATTGCTTTTACTGTGACGTCGTTGTATCTGATGTCTTCATACAACGATTCATCGTGTCCTGAACTATTTTCATAACCCCGTTCAGTTACTAGCTTCAGCAGTTTCCCGAAATTAATAGTATCTTTAGTGTCTTTATTGATTGTAAGGCCTTTGACTTTTACAATATATTTTATATTACCTTCCTTAGTTCTTATTCTGACAGCATAAGATTTAGGTCCTGTGCATACAAATGAATCACCATAAGCTCCTGGCCCGTATTCAGCTATTTCATCTGTTAATTCACCTAAAAAGTTACCTGTACTGGGTACTTCGTCGTCTTCGCCTGCTACAAAAATACAAGAATCTGTATCACAATATAATGCCCTTTCTTTAACCTTATTAAGTAATTCGTATAATTTTATACGGGCGTAAGCTGTCGTAAACGATGCTATAGGGATGTTTGTAGTTGTTGACGTTCGCTCAGCTAATGCATTTTTTACAACTGTAACAACATATTTATTGCCTATAGGTACAACGGATGGGACTTCAATATCGCTTTGGTTGATTAATTCCCATACTTCTTTATCGCTATCACATACTCTATCTTCCCGTGTGGGTGTATTTTGTGCAAATTTTCCCCAGAGACTATTTAAACACAGTTTCGCTATGAATCGCATACCAGGGTTCTTCTTGATGTTGCTTATGTCGAGCTCTACACCTTCTTTTTCTTTGAATAAGCGGACGAATTCTTTAAGTTTTTCTTCAAAGTCAGGATCATCTTCATGAATATTATTGGGAAGCCCTGAAGCCTCTGTCTTTATTTTTACGAAATGGTTGACATACCCTTCAAACAAGAACTCTTGTTCTTTAAATACCCATACTTCAAATATCTTAAGTATTTTATATCCCATATCCAATGCCAGCTTAATTTCAGGAGTTGTGTATACACCATCTATTGCACGTTCATTCTCACTGTGAGTGCATTTCTCACAACCTTTCTCTACGCATTTCGCACATAATGGAAACATTAGTTTCTTTTTAGTCCGTTCAGGAAGGACAGGAATGTATAGTTCTTGAGGCGGAAGGATCTTGATATACGCAACACCAAAATATTTGTCATCGATTCCATTCTTAAAAGACTCAATATCTGGTACTTTGCTTCCTATTAGTTTTTCAGGTGGGCCGCAAGGATACTTCATTCGTTTCTGTACATATGGATAGAGAGAAGTGTAATCCAAATACATTATCTTTTTACCCTCTGTTGGAGGATAATAATGCACGAAAGGCTCGGTACGTCCTCCAAACAAGGATTTGTCTATTACAAGTCTATTGTTAACAGCGTTGTTACTTATACGCTGTACATATTCTTTAACAGTCACGTCTTTATCGATATGATCAGGATCTTGAATTGTTTCTTCTTTCTGTGACATCCATTCGCACTCCCATACTCTAATCACATTAAATCCATTTTCTCTGTAAACATCTTCCTGGTTCATGGTTAGAGTGTAGCGATCTAAAGATGAATTACCATGAAGTGTTCCTTTTCCTTTATTACAATCTTTATGTCCATGCCATGCACATCCATGATACAAAAATGCTGTTTTTACGCCGTTTACATATCCGAACCCGTCAGGGTAGAGCCATTTATTTTTTATTTTAAACGATTTCTCACCCCCATTGCGTGCATGTCTTATACTGATATTATTTAATTTCTCTTGATACATAATCCACCGTATAGCTTCATATGTGAAAGGTTTTGGATTCTCTCTACCTAGAATAGTAATTTTCCCTTCAGGCATGAACACATTTTTATAGATTGTATAGCATAAAGATGCAATCGTTGTGCATTCAACAAGACAGTCAATATCAAAATCTTTTATAAAACTAGAACGGAACTTTTCAAAACATCTTCTAAGCACATTAACATCCTGGATGCAGTACTTTCTGCATTCTTCAAAAATACTGTATTCTTTATTCTCAAAGCTATTATAGTACTCTTGAAAATCTTGTTTTTCTATAACTGACATTTTTACCAATTCAAAAAGTTCCTTGTCGGGAATAAGTCCTTTATAATGTAGAGTTTCTTCATTTAAAAATGTATAAGGGAAGAATCCTTTGGTCAGGTTTTTATCATTAACTCCCATGCATCTAGGCATGCTTTTCAGTGCGCAAGGGGTGAAAAGCAGTGTATCTCTAAACATTATATTGCCATTAGAGCCCATTGATATAATTTTATTACCTCTTTTTAAAGGACTGCTACTGATAGCTATCGAATTTGGGTGAGTTAGTAATGATGCATATATGAACTGATGATCAAACTTGCCGCCGTTATGGGCAGCTACAACTATTTTTGATTTTTTGTCCTTCTTCTTTTCTGAAAAGTTCATTATGAAATCGATGAACTGATTTACAGGCGATTTTTCATCTTCTATTTTAAACGTTGTTGTACGGGGACCGCAATGATTACATACATTCTCACCTTCCTTGTCTGTGCATTCTTCGCATATCATCTGACATACTAATAAATAAGGTTGTAACTTTATTTTTCTTCGTCCTTTTGCATTAGTGCCTTTATCCTGTTGATAGGTCTCTATGTCGTAGTAACAGGTATAAACCTTAGGCTCTTCAGCCTTCTTCTTATCGTTCTTCTTCTTATTTTTCTTTTTCATATAGCATATATGGTATTCGTCTTCTTTAGGCTCGTACATTGTACTACATGTTTTGCAATATGCTTTTGTACAGTCGTGTTTAAATTCTCCTCTGCGCTTTTTATTTATTAAGGTAAGGCATAGTTTACAGAATTTTATTTTCTTGCATGTTTTATTATCTTGATGATATTTAAAGCATGTTGCGTTGTAAAATTTGCGATTACATTCATCACATTCATGATAGATATCGTTATGTCCAACTGATCCTTTACATTTGCAATCTAAACATTGACGGCATCCGTAATGTTCACAATCAAGTTTATGGGCTATGTTATTACTATTGAAAGTGTAGCAGCAAGTACAAAATATACCATTCATATAAGCATTCTTTTTCTTGGTATTCTCGAAACATAGTTTTAACTTATCTTCAGCTATAGCATAGTAATGATCATTTCCATCATATCCAATAATGAATAAAGGGTCGTTCCTGTTTTCATTGGAAGGATTATATATTATTTTAGCACCATTGCCTTCAGGACCGAATACGATGATCCGACAATTTTCGGTGTCCTCGATTTTTTTGAAATCGGTTACAATAAAAGGTTTATCATATTTCATTCCACACTTTTCAGCTAGATCTATTGCATCGTTTTCAATTGTACTAGCGTATATACCTCTGGCATCCAGTCCTTCTCCTACTGTTTTTCTATAGAGTATAATTGCTCTGAAAGCACAGCCGACAGGGCCTTTAGAAAGGTGACCTTTAGGAATATGGGGATGTTTAAAAGTAACATTTAGAAGTGTTAATATATTGGTCTTTTTATCTGTCTTATCAATTTTTCCGTTGCCCTGTGGTACACGAAACACATTAGCGATAACTTTAAATTTGGCGAATGAAGCTCTATCCCCCGACTGAAAAGAGTGCTGAAGACGTCTTAAAATTTCGGCTACAGCATTGCCTATAGCTATATCATGATAATTTATGTTGACGTAGAATTTCCGATCAGAACCTTCTTCTCCAAATGTGAAATTTATCCCCACACGCATTCTCAAAGCATTATAGTCAACATCTTGTTTAATCTCTTCGATTACTTCTTCTATGACTTTTTCAAATGATTCTTCAATACTACGATCATTATTAAAGAAGCTTTCATCTGTAATTATTACATCATAAGTATGCCTGTCCATTGTTGTATTAAGCTCTTCCATTGATACATGATTTATAGTTGCTATACGGGTCTTACGCTTCTTATTAGGAGTTCCTCCAGCAGAAGAATTGGCCATTCTTTTCAATTACTGTAATGTAAGAGGTAGGAAAATTAGATGTTAACACCACTGCGTAAGGTATAGGAATGAGATATTTTAGGGTTTTCAGGCCTTTATATACTCTCAGACACCTTACATTTGATACTAGTTATAAACATAGTATACTGCATGTAGATACGTCTTTTAAGAAACTATACTATGATGGTAAAACAAAGAATAAAAACAACTATTTCGACATCATCTATATTAAACATGAAAATAATAATGATGCTAATGATAAAATAATAATAATAATAATAATAAAAATAAATAAATAACAATAATAATAACATTAATAATAATAAAATAATAATAATAATAATAATAATAATAATAATAATAATAATAATGACATTGATAATAAATAAATAAATAAATAAATAAATAAATAAATAATAATAATAATAATAATAATAATAATAATAAATTAATAATT
>JABUQX010134206.1:0-16305 GCA_015478945.1 Trachelipus rathkii | reverse complement strand
AATATTATCGTGCGAAGTAGAGGTAGATGGAGCGGGTGCAGGAATGGGAGAAAGAGTAGTGGATGAATCGGGATCATGGTCGAAATACGCCGGTTTGATCCTATCCACTGATATATTTTCTACTTTGCTCCCCTTCTGTAAAGTGAAGTATTTGCAGCGTCAGGAGGGGACATGATTTATAAATGTTAATATAATACGATTGTAAAAAAAATTTTGAAAACAATATTACGAGACAAAAATATGCTTAAGATGCGATTTGCATACGCTAAATATATGAATATAGTGGTCAGAGACCAAAAACGAATAATTTTTTTGACAAGTAGGTATATGAATGGTAACAATAATATATAGTAGGCCGCTTTTACGGGCCAATATGGTTTAAATATGATATGTTGAAATTGGTAATTTGGGCCGGAAATGGGCCTGATAATTATTTAAAATTTGTATCGTGAAATATTATTAAAAAAATTTTTTAAAATATATTATAAATAAGTTTCCGCTTCAGGCTGTGGATGCTGTGGATCCTTGTTGAGACGAGAGAGGGTTCGAAATGTTTGTAGAAATGCCGGGATGGACGACGGCAAAAACTCCAGGGGGCACCACTGTTACGTTGGGCGTAACTAAAGATGTAGAAGGTTGTAATACCAAAACTCGTTTTTGGAGGTCAAAATCTTGTACCATTCGAGGGCAAAGGTTACACTGAAGCTTTTAATATCACCAAGCACTTTCACAATATTCAGCAGTGCTTGCTATTAGTTTATAAGGTGTCTTTGCACATAATTGTTGAGAACACAAAATGTTTTGAACGTTTAAATAGAGAAGATCGAAATGCTGTTTGGGTTGAAGTGGGAATTCCGTTTGACAATACAAACAAGATTTGAGTCACGTGACAGGCCGTCCAACAATATTCAAATAAGGAGAAGAACGGAAGGTAATAAATGATATATATAATATATATAATTATATATATATATATATAATAATTATATATATATATATATTAAAGTAGTGTGGGTATTTTATTATTAAGGGTATTATTGTTTGGAGGGTGAAATAACAATTATATATAAAAAAAATAACTTTAGTAATATATTAAATTTAATTTTACTAATAATTAAAGGAAAATTGAGATAATAAGAAAAATGAACGTTTACATGTTAATAGCATGTAAGACAACGTTATTTAAACTTGGCAACAAGGCTGAGTAAGTCACGTGTCCATTTCCCTCCCCCAATTCTTCTCCTCATCTTCCTTTTCCTGACTCAACTTTTTTTCTTACGTAATTATAAGCAAGTCCCAAACTTACCAAAGCCCTCACATGATATCGTAAAAAGTACGTGTCGTGGTGTACCACGAAACAATTAACATATTTGGAATTGTGGTAAAATTTTATTAAAGAAAAACGTTATTTAAATTAAAATAAATTATAAATAAAAAAAAATATAAAGTATACGTTTTAAAGTGTCCGATGACTTTACGGCGTCAAATTTTACCCAATATAAAGTGAGTCTCGGTAAGTCAGTTTTAATTGTAAGAATGTTGTTGGATGACTTGTTTAATTTATGCTCAAATAAATATGAGTTAATAGAGTTTTTGCAGCATTTTCATTTAATTCTAAGTTTAAAAAAATGCGTCAAATTTAAAGCTAAGTGTAAATTATATGAAAAAAGAATGACATATGTTTATAGATGTAATAGAAAGAATTGTAGAAAAGAATAATGTGCAATACCAAGAAATTCGTTTTTAAGCAAAGTGCACCTTAAATATAGCACGGTATTAAAAATAATATATTTTTTTTAAAGGTTGTGCGAGATCACCTATAGTAGTTTAAAACTTTAAAGTTGTGGAAGTTGATGAATCTGATCTAACCTAACCTAACCTAACCTAACGTAATCGAACCTAACCTAACCTAACCTAACCTGATGTTTTGCTCATCTCAGTTGAAATCCGTATATTAAAATATATTAAAGGTAATTTTTTCCCATACAAATTTCATACGCTGATTCCAAATATGTTATTAGTTTCTTGTGTTGCAATCGTTATTTTCGAGATAAAATGTGAGTGATTTTGTAAGTTTGTGCCCATATATATATATATAATATATATTATATTATATATATATAAATATATATATATAAATATATATATATATATATATATATAATATATATTATATATATAGAATAATATTATAGTATAAATATATATATATATATATATATATATATATATATATATATTATATATTATATATATATATATATACTATAATATATATATATATATATATATATATTATTATATATATGTATATATATTATATATATATATATATATATATTATATATAATATATATATATATATATATATACTATATTATATACTAATATTATATATGATATATAATATAATATAATATAAAGATATATATATATTATATAATATATATAATATATATATCTATATATATATATATATAAATATATATATATATATATATATTGGTTGAGGGTATTTTTCCTTTAAGAGGGTATTTTTGGCCAAGAGAGTGGGTAATTTCTCATGACCTGTCTGGCAACACTGGTTGTGAATAATTATTTCCATAGTCTAAAGTGACTCTAAACTGTAGAAGGCTGTTTGGGTTTCCACCAAGATTAATATTTATAATATCAAATATCATATATAATATCATCTATAATATCAAATAAAAATCAAGTAAATCAAGTAAGTATAATAATTTATTAATAATGATAGTTAGAAAGATCAGAGTTGCTTCCTTTTTTTTGAATAGGTTGGACATTTGCGAGCTTCTAACACTGAGGGAAAGTGTTAGTATTGAGACATAGAGAATATAGAGAATATAGTTGAACGAGGGGCTGGGTCAGCACAGAAGCACACTCAATCAAAACTCGGGGAGGAACACCATCCGGGCTACCCGCCTTTACAGAAGTTTTTAAGAGATGTTTTTGGCAAGAGGCCTGAAA
Source organism: Trachelipus rathkii (assembly GCA_015478945.1). NCBI lineage: Eukaryota > Metazoa > Arthropoda > Malacostraca > Isopoda > Trachelipodidae > Trachelipus > Trachelipus rathkii. Next base: position 13,320 of record JABUQX010134206.1, on the reverse strand, counting down.
GATTTGTCAGTAGGAGAACCAAATATATCATCTGATGAGATTGGATTTGAAAAATATTTAAATGATAACCAAATTATTGAAAATATGAAAAACATAACTCCAAAAATTGGTCAGTACATTCTATGACTTTATAATGCTATTCAAAAATTGGTCAGTACATTCTATGCCTTTATAATGCTATTAAGTGGGTTGGGATAGTCTTATCAAAGAATGATGAATTCAGCGACTATGAAATATATATATATATATTTATATATAAAATATATATATATTATATAAATATATATATATATATATATATATATATATATATATATCTATGAAATAGATTTTCTGCATCCTTCTGGAATTAATCATCTTTATTTTTTTCCTCAAACGAAAGACAAATTTTATTTACCTTCAGAAAATAAAAATTCTTAATCCGCCCAATTTAAAAGCTGGAACTGAAAGAATTCGATATTCCTTTAATATGAAAGAGCTGAACTAATTCACTTTTATAAATTTATATTTATATATAAACTACAGGTTCTTTGCAAACTTAACCACATCTTACTTCAATTTCTATCAGTATTTTTTAGAAACTTTATTAGCTCCATCAATTAATAATAAATAATTTAACAATGTCTGGTATGTTTTAATTCTAGATATTTGGGTTTCATAGTATCTTTTAATTTTACTTTTAGTTTCTAGTAGGTATTTTAAAATATATACAGTATATATATTTGTTCACATTTAGCTAACTAAAATTTTGGTTACTACTTTTAATTGTAATTATGAAATGAAAATATTATGTTGTAAAGTTCTGGTTTATATTTAAACACCAAAATAAAAGTCGGGATTAACAATAAGAGTTAAGTTTCTATTAAAGAGTTAATTAGACCTACAGACCTGTACCTATTTCTATCTTCAGACATTTGAAAAAGCAAAATATTTTTTAAAAACTGAAAAACCAAATTTTTTCCAAGTTGTTTTTGAGAATGATCTCAGAGTGCCCATTGAATTTATTTTTGAAATTTGTAGATAGATGGTTTAAATTGAAAAGGATAATTTTTTTTTGGAAAATTGTATGTACAGGGGGGGGGGGAAGGTGAAGAAAAATATTTTTTAAATAACTTTTTGTAGAATTACTTTTAGATATTAGAAATTTAAATCATCTGAAAGCACTTTTTAAGACAAATCCAACAATATATAATATTGTGAGGTTTTATATTTTTCATTCTGTTGATATGTCTGTCTATGATTTATTTTTGTAGCAATATTCAAAATAGCACTCTGTGTTTGATGATAGACTTTTTTTTCATATTAAAAGTTTTAGGTTGTTGGTATTTTTATTGTAAAAAAATCCTTTTCAGATGTTTATTTGACATTATTATACCTTTATGTTGATTTTGTGTTCGTAGTTTCTAAAGAGTAGAAATTGAAAGTTTCTCTGGAATTTCAATTTTTACTAAAAATCAAACTTAGGCCTATTTAATTTAATGTTCTAAAAATATGTTAAAAAATAATTTTTAGCCCTGCATTATTAATCCAAAATTATCATTACTTTTTTTTTTTTTTTCATTATTTTAATATTGAATAAGATCATTCCATGATAGGTAATTTTATCACTAAAAATATTTAGAATTAGTTATAAAAAACTTTGAAAGGGTTAATAGAGCACTAGTTGCAGTGGAGTCTCCCCGATTTCTTTCATTGTAATTTTGAAAATTTGCTGCAATACCAAATACGAAAGAAGTGAAATATTTAATCAATAGCGTCGGGCGGGGTGACCGGGCCCGCCTCTTTAGGAGGGGTGATTCGGTCCACTCTAAATAAAATAAAAAATAATAAAAAAAAAAAAAATTTCGCTCATTTTATAGCCACGCGGTAGTACTACAAGTTTTATTTAGATCATATTTAATTCTAGAAAGTTTTTATATTTTTAAAAAATGTTAGAAATTAGGGTACAAAATTTCCTTCAATAGAACTTCACTTTTGAAAAATGTGAGTTTTTTTAACTTCGTTATAAAATGAAAAATTGTGGATCGATTTTAATTATTTTTTCAGTGGATACACTCGAGTATGTTAGCTTTAAACTGGCAAAGTAAATTTTTGATCCAAGCAGTATTATTAGTGGCAAAAAAACGGGCTTCCAACTTGGTCCCGATTCAATCAACAAGCCGTAAAATTGATGTAGTGGCTCGACCACCATTGTTTTTCTATTTTACGTATTATTATTGACATTTTTATTACGTATAATTAATTTAAATGTAATAAAAAGTTACTTATATTAAGTGAAAATTTTTTTAAAAAAATGAAATTTTAATAAAAAAAAACGAATTCAAAAAAGTGTCAAAATTTTTGAGAGGAGAGGGGTGAATCGGACCACCTTATTTATATTCGTATTTTATTTATCATTATTGACATTTTTATTACTTATTACGAATTTTAATATGATAAATAATTATTATATTAAGTAAAAATTAAAATATAAAATTGAAATTATACGTAAAAGACGAATTTAAACAGATGGTCCGAGTCACCCCTCAATGGTGGTCCGCTTCACCCCTCCACGGTCAGGCTGACTCGGCGTTATTCAAACTTTAATAAAACTTTTATTATTAGAATTACATTATTATTTTTTTGTGTGCTTATGCCCGACTATAGGGCCGGGATTTACAAAAAAAAAAATTTCCAAAAAGTGCATTAGGGGAGAGTAAGATACCTAAAGTGGTCCGCGTCACCCCGCCCGACGCTATATTCTGAAGGCTTTGGATTACGTTTCCATTCTAAGTTATTTCAATTACAATGTATGAAGGATTTTTTTATTTGTTTACAGGGTATTAATTATTTGGAATATATTTTATTTATAATTTATTTATTAAAATGGATTTGAAATCGGAAATTGACATTAAAGATGAAAAATTAGACTTGGAATACAACTCTTATCAACATGATCCTCAGGTGGGATATATATATATATATATATATATATATATATATATATATATATATATAAATATATATATATATATATATATATATATATATATATATATATATATATATATATATATATATATATATATATATATATATATATATATATATATATATATATAGTATATATATATATATATATATATATATATATATATATATATATATATATATATATATATATATATATATATATATATATATATATATATATATATATATATATATATATATATATATAAAGCATAATTACACTCCACTAACAATCTCCCAACACTGATCTATCTTACTAAGCACAATATCAAAATTTAATACTAGCCTAGACTTCAACACTCAACACCGTGATTGGCCTAACACCCATACACACACACACACCAAGAGGTGATGTATTAATAGAAAACTTGCATGCTGCATGCACTCTATCCTGAACAACAGATATCAGCCCACAAGCTGCCCATTGCAACACAACCAAACCCCTACATCCCCTTTTATCACGTTCTGCTTCCCCCCAAATACAAGTTGGCAACATGTCAAACTTTCTACGTTTCATCCTCAGACCACAATTCATCAAAATCATTAAATACAAACATCCTTTTAAAAAAGATATATCACTTATAATAAAATAAAAGCAGCCTGGCACAAAACCTCCAAATTTTCCAAAATATAGACTTCACTTCTCTCACCAAAGCAATAGAACAATTTATTAAAGTTATACGAAAAACATGAAAAAAATACATCCCCCAAGGCTTTCTGACATCTCTGAGTCCAGCCTGCTGGGTTGGCACAATATCTCAGGATCGGCTGTTTCTATGCCATATATATATATATATATATATATATATATATATATATATATATATATATGAGTATATATATAAATATATATATATATATATAAATAAATATATATATATATATATATATATATATATATATATATATATATATATATATATATATATATATATATATATATATATACCTTTTACCTTCTTACCCCTGACCACCCCATCATGGGAGAGGCCATACTATGTCCAGGTAGCCCACTGACACCACCGGACTCCTCCAGAGACCCTCCAGGGATGATATGTTCCATATTCTGTGTTGAGAGTTAGTTAAACAGGAGAGAAAGCAGTTTGAAGTGTCCTCTGTAACCTGGTTACGGTTTTGACAGATGTTTGTGGTTTGGTTGATGTTGAATCTGTGTTTGTAGTATTGTAAGTTAGGTGGTGGCTGCATCTTCAGTTTCTGCCAAGGATGACCGGACTGGATCTTGGTAGTGAGTTGAATTCTGGGGCTATTTCTGGTGGGTGTTTTTTTTTAAAATGTTGTTTGGTGGTCTGCGTCTTAAGTAGTTTTCTGATAGTGTTGTGTGGATTTGTTTGCTGTGTATGTTGTGTTGTTTGGTGGAGGTGGAATGTTGTTCAGAATTTGTTTGTAATATAGAGCTGGTGAAGGAGGAGGTTGTTTGAGTCTGTGGTGGCGTGGGGCTAGAGAGCACAGTGTGGCATGGGTGTTGGGGTGTTTGGGTTTTGGGAAAGAATTGGGGTGCCTACCATGTCCGGGTGTGTGTCTATGGGTAGAATTTTGGTTTCTTTGTGTAGGTGTTGTTGTGTTGTTGTTGATGTGCATCCTGCTATGATTCTTATAGCTTTCTTTTGTGTCATTTGGAGTTTCTTTGTTATTTTTAGTCAGTAGTGGGTGCCAAGTTGGAGAAGCATAGTTTAGAGTCAGGCAGATATATTGTTTGTATATGGTGGTGGATGTTTGTTTATTGTTTGTGAAGTCTGTGCCAGCGATGGTTCTTAATATGTTTCGTTTCTTGTTTGCAGATGAAATTATGTTGTCTGTGTGTTTTGTGAAGGTGAGATGCATGTCAGGTGTTACACCCAGGATTTGGGAGTTTTTTTTTTTAAAGTATAGGAATGTTGTTTAGATGGACTGGGGAGGTGAGTGGCGCCAAGTTGGAGGTTGGTGGTGATTAATGTAATTGAAGATTTGTTTGGTGAGGTGGACATTCTGTTTTCTGTTAAAAATATCTGAAGTTGGCTGATGTATTGTTGTGTCAGGTTTGTGGCCGTGGTTGTGGTAGATCGGCTGTAAATAGGTTGAATAGTGTGGGGGATAGTTTTGCGCCTTGGGGTACTCCGTTGTTAATGTTTACTGTTCTGGATTTTGCACTGTTTGTTTGTATTTGTGCTGGTCATCCTGATAGGAAGTTGGAAATCCATTTCTTTAGGTTAGTGGGGATGTTAGATTTTGTTATTTTGTGGATCAAATTATGTTTGGATGCTGTATTGAATGCTTTGTTGATGTCGATTGCTTTGATTATTGTTTTATGAGTTGGTTTTGAGTTTAGGCTGTTGATTGTGGGTTGTATAATGTTTGTGAGTGCAGTTGATGTATGGATGTATATGATGTATGGAGTTTTGTTTAGTATGTTTTTTTCTAGTAGTTTGCATAGTGTTGATAATAGACAGATGGGGCGATTTGATGAAGGGTCAGGGGTCTTTTCCTGGTTTTAGTTTGGGTATAATGATAGCTTTTTTCCAGATAGAGGGAATGAAGTTTAATCTGACGAAGCTATTATATAGCTATTTGTGCTAATTGAGTTAAAGCTGTGTTTCCTAGGTGTTTGTTTGAGATAGTTTGGGCCAGTTGCAGGTGAGTTTTTAAGTGTCTTTGTTATGTTTTCTAGGTCAGTTGTGGTTTTTTCTATTGTTGGGTTGTGGTTGAGTTTTATTTTCTTGAGGGTTTTGAGGATTTTTATGTTTTGAGGATGTGTGGGTTTTTGACTGCTTTGCGAAGTGAGTTGTGAGAATGTTTGTGTTGTTTGTTGGATTGGGGGTTTTGTGTTTGGGTTTTTGATGGATTCGCGAGTGTTTGTTTGCTGGTTGATTGAGTTTTTCAGTGTATTTATTGTTTTCCACATTCTGGTGTTATTCGTGTGTTGGATGTTCTTGGTGAGGAAGGTGTGTTTGTCACGTTTATGATTTGGGTGTTTAGGGCTTTAATTTGTGTTGTCATTTGGTGATATGGGTGCTATTTTTTTGAACGAGTTGCATTGTTTGATTAGTTGTTCTTTTTCAGGTGTTTGGGTTGGGTTGTATTTTTTTATGTATCCTCTGGGGATTTCTTTGTTAGCTGCTTTTTGAATTAGAGAAGTGAAATTTTGTATGGCTTTGTTGAGTGTTGATGTGTTATTGATATTTAGGGGATGCATGTTGTTTTCTATATGGTTGGTGAATTGTGTCCAGTCTGCTTTTTTTGTTGTTTGTGTATGTTTTTCTGAGTGAGTAGTTTGGTTTGTTGAAATTTTGGTATTTTATCATGATGGATAGGTGGTCGGAGTTTAGATCGGTTTGTGACTTTGTGTTGACCAGTGGAGTTTTGTGTGTAAATTTGGTGAACATGGTGTTATGTCTGGTGATGTGCATGTTTGGTTGGTTTGGGGTTGGTTTCTTGTGTGGCTGTTTGTGTTTAAGATGTTGAGGTTTTCAAGGTTGACTATGATGTGGGTTTCTCTTTGGTTTGCTTCTTGGGCATTGTACCATGTAATCACCTTTCTGCCATTCTCATTTTCTTCTGCAACCCCAAAGGCACTGATTACCATCCCTCTTTCAATCACCTTTCCAACCCTTTAGTCCAAAACAATTATTCTGAAGCCCAAATTCACCCTGTCCAAAACATTGTTCATTCAGATTGTCTCAGAAAGTCTCACACTCTTCAAGATCACCCTCAGATGGACCATATGCTAAAACCACATACCTTACCCTTTTTCTCAAAATTAAATTTAACCATTAGTGAAAATAATGTGATACAGAATTACTTACGATAAGGAAATTGGTTTGAAGTCCTCTTCTTTAGCTAATTCCTTCCGACACACACAACAGAGGGGAAAGATGTATGGATATATATATGTTGAGAAACAGAAAAGAAAAACAATTAATAAGTTACTTGTTACTTGATTATTTAAATAATTAAATAGTAGTAGCATAAATATATATATAAATATATATATATAGAATGCCTCAAATGAACAAAACAGGAAAAATCACATATACGTTCCCCCGAATCCCCTGTGCACAGTGTATTTCGTGAAAACAGCAATGTAACTTTATTTCCCCCCTGAGAATCAATCCCATGAGTTTGAATAATAGAAACAACAAATATACTTTCTCTTTTAAGATACCAATACTATCTTCCTTATATTAATTGTGTAATTGTGTCCTATCCTTTGAGTATTTCCTTTCCTCCTTTGCCTTTGTAAACAACCTTGAAGGCAAGAGTAATATCCTTAATAAAACGCCTTTATAATTGTCCTACTTATTTGTCCTTTCCTTTATGTCCTTATTAATGATATGTTAATGTCTGTATATATCATATATCATCATATATTTAATATTGTAATAGTTCAATAAACTCATTAAACACTGAAACACATAAAACTAAATGAAACAAACACGTTACACAAAATATATAAAAAATAACTTAAACCAAAACCCCAAGAACATCATTGATCAATCCATCTTCTTCTTCTTCTTCTTCCTCTAAGCCAACCTCAATCTGTAAAGAAAAGAGACACACAAAAACAATCAATTAGTATTGTAATACTCACACAGACAAAATCCACCATAGCTATGTGCCACAAGTCACTCATCAGAATCACAACTCCTCTCCACTCAAGTGTAAAAATTATAATAATAGTAATAGTGCAATTAATTTCTTTTGTTTTATGAAGCAGATAAAAATGAGAAATTATACTAATTAAGGAGTTTAAAAATTTTCTCAAACTAATTAATATTTTTGAATATTTTGTTTAGTAATCCTCCCTGCAAGACCTGTGATAAAAGTAAGACTTCAATCATTAAATATTTCCTACATTTCACTCCCTCAATGTGACTTCCTTCTGATCATTCTGGTTTGATTTCCCTTTCATTTTTTTGTCCATTTTTTTTTTTTTTTTTTTTTTTTAGTAGTATTTGCTATCCAGTCCAGACTCCGACTCCTAACTGAAATCCATCTTTTTACTGGTTTAGTGTTGGCTTTTTTTGACAGTATTTTTTAGTCTTACAACTGGATTGCTTCCCTTAAATGATCTTTAACACACTTTATGTAGTAGTGATGCACATAATATCTGACTTCAACTAGGCTAGAGATTGTCATTTTGCAAGTCTTTGCAAATCGCCTTTTCAGGTTCTGTCTCTACAGCCATAGTAAATTTAAAATTTACAGAAAATGTTTGTCTGAAATGTTAATACCATATATTAATAATTGTAAATTAACTGTTAAAACAGATCTTATAACATGCAATATATAAATGCCATTCAAATATTGATTCTATTCAACTGCCGTAAGTTCTTATATTAGTATAATATTTTCAAACTGTTTTACTAATGTATTTTATTATAGAGTAATTTCAAAATATTTTTAACTTTTTTTTAAATTTAGCTGTAATGCCCTAAAGAAAACATTGCTATTAATTTACTTTTATTATAGTACTAAAAGTTACATAAAAAAAATATATATAAAAAATACAAATATAAATTTACTGAATTTCTAAAATCTAATAAGTGAATATTAACAGAAAATTCTCCATTAGGGAAGAAGTTCATCAGGCAGAAGATTTCAACCTACAACTCTCTCTATGGTGTATCACTTATTTCAGTTGAATCATATCCCAGCAAGCTTATATAAACCCTTTGGTCATTTTCAGATCTTTCCTGACAGTGGAACAAACTTTGCTTCTCCATTTAGCATTAAAATTGAAGAATTAGATGAAACTGTATCTATAAAGTCAGAGTTGAGAGAAATAAAGAAGGAATCCATGTTAGACGAAGAACAAGTCAACAATGACGTCATAAAACCTGAAATGATTGGGAAGAAGTCAAACCCTCAATATGTGAAGGTATTTTAATTCATTTCTCTTATTACTTTTCACTCAAGTTAGAATCTGATGAACACGAAAAGTAGTATTATTAAAATCATTATTATTATCAAAATTATTATTATTATTATTATTATTATTATTATTATTATTATTATTATTATTATTATTATTATTATTATTATTATTATTATTATTATTATTATTATTATTATTATAATTTATTTATTTATTTATTTATTTATTTATATTTCTCCTTTTACCAGTTAGGGATGAGGGGCGCAACACATTCCTGAAACAGAATAATTAAGTAGAAGAACATTACGTAAGTCAAAAGGAAAACTTCCTCCACACCATTCCCTCATTCCCTTAAGTGCGAGCCATCATAGCCAAAAACCCATCCTAGGGTTCCTCAACTCGGTGACATACCTCCACTGTGGTATCTCGTTATTGTAAGGGTTCATTCAGTGGACCAAGCCCACAACCATGACCCCTCACAAAAACCCGCCATTCACTCCTATTATGCACCTTTCTTCTCTCCTCTACCAAACTCGCATTCCTTTCATTTAGACACACTCCCTTATTATTATTATTTTTATTATTATTATTATTATTATTATTAATATTATTATTATTATTATTATTATTAAGGCAGTTTCTCTTACAGATATTTATGACTCTAAGAAATGTTTGTTCATTAACAAATAAAATAGCTGAAAAGGGTTCAGACTCAGAGGTACATTTTGAATCAGAAGAAGAAGAATTCTTTGGAAATCTTTTGATGTCAAAGTTTCCTTTGGTGAAGCTCAAAATGTTTACTGATGAAGAAATAAAGGTATGATGGACATTTTAAAATTTATTATTATTATTATTATTATTATTATTATTATTATTATTATTATTATTATTATTATTGAGAAAAAAAAATTCTCCTTCCTAAATATACCCAAACTTTACTCTAAAAGTGTTTGGCAATACCCTTTATTCATACCTTTCACATGACATCCAATACATGCAGCTTACAGCTCTTGCAATTACAAAATGAACAGATTCTTTCTCGTATTATTTACCGTGGTAAATAAAATATTAACAATAAATTAAATATATACAAAATTAGAGAGATCAAGTTTGGTAAAGGTACTCCAGGAACCGTACATATGATACCTTTCACAAAGTCCCCTGGTACCAGTCTGCCTTGCTCCCAGTCTTCCCAGATACCACCTAATCCTTACAACCCTCCTTTCTTTCCCTTTACCTACACTCTCACAGCCCCAATATTATTCTTAAGATTATTTTACTTTACTGTTTAAACATTTAAATATTATCAAAGGGCCAATAAGAGATATCTGAAAGGATAGGAAAAATATATCCTTGTATTAATAAATAAAAGAAAAACGAAAATAAAGATTCTTCCGTGCATGACCAAAAGGCTCAAGGGTCTTTTTTGAAGAGCAGAAAAACATCAGAAAGGGATAGTGAATTCAAGCAGCAAGCAGAATTAGCCAAACCCACAACCTAAAACAAAATAAAAAACAATCATTCTTATATCTTTCTTAACTCCCTCTCTTTCCCTTCCACATACTCCTTTATACCACTAACATCCACTCGACTTGGTAAACACATCCGCCAGCTGGTGCTTCGTATCAACCCATTCTACTCTTGATACTTTCTTCTCATCCATCATGATCCATTTAATCCAAGCTATGTCATTCCTTAAGGTTTTACTATGTACTTGCTTAGCAGCAGGGTCGGGGAGTCTGTAATTTTGAAGAGAGTGGAGTCGGAGTCGGTATTTATGACAAGGTCGAGAGTTGCACCCCCGTACAACTGGTAACATTCAAGATAGTAGAGTTGGAGTCAGCAAATTTTGAACTGGCAAAGTTGTGAATTGTGACTCTGTGAGTGACTACAATCACTTCATACAAGCTCACTGACTTGCGACTTCCACAGCACAAAATGGAATTGCAAACTTCGAAGTTTTTTAATCTGCATCTTACGTTTCAATTTGGATTAAATTATAATAAATTCAACCTTCAACCTTATACTATCTATATCTAAGATTCTGAAGGAACAAAAGACTCCCTAGTACGAAAAGAAATTTCCCTCATTGACAATGATATTCTACTAGCTGCTGTTATGTCGATCAGATCTACAGGGTAAGCTTAACTGAAGATCAGCAACAAAAGGCTAAATCTGCACTTTGCAAAGTGGCCATTTGTATTAAAGGGTGGCAAGAAGTTCAAGAAGAAAAGGATACATCTGAACATATTGTAAGTGATGAAACTACAGCTAGCCCCATTACTGCCTTCTCAAGTCATTCTTCAGAAAGCTCAGAAGATGAGTATGAAAAGCTTCTAGATTTTGAAGAGCTTAGTCGGAAGAGTCGACGGGTTCAAGAAAAAGGTCAAGGTTCTTCCTCATCTTTGTATACAATATTCCATAACTTTAAACAAAATTTTTTTTTGCTGGACTGAAAGAAGTTGAAAAAATTGATATAACCTCGAAACTTAAATTAGAAGAGGCCATCAAAAATTATTAAGACATGTATAAGAAGCTGCAATTGCCGTTACTGCTCTACTTCCAACGCAAGTCTATTATTTCTACTTGAAGTCAAATCATTTTCAGCTTCTCTATAATTTACAGGGGGATTAATTATATTAGGCTTTATAGTATTAGAAAGAATAGGTGAAATGACAGGGGACCTTAATTGACCCAAAGACAAATCAAAAGCCATGGAGGGGTTTGCGCCATCAAGAGGCATCTGTCTTATATTATGTGAAGACTCATAAGGAGTAGTAGTATTTGACTCTTGAGTTTTTCGAGATAATTGCTTTTCTGTGGCTTTTTTATTCTTTTTGAGCCAGGACACTAGGGTGTTCAACGTTTGTGTTGATAATACCTTGTCAGGGACTTCTCTGGTCTTCTTCTCATTATCACTATTATCTACACTATCATCTACCTCAGCACTCATGCACTGATTCATATCATCATCATACCTTGAAGGATTTATTCCTTCAGGCACACATGTGTCTAATGCTGGGGGCTCAAATGGATCCATTCCTAGAGTACTTTCTTTAGGGGGATCTCGCCGAGAGTCCAAATCTTGCTCTTGCATCAAACCAAGTAAAGCCTTCTGGTTTGATGTGGCAAACTTGCGACTGTCAGCCATGTATTTAAGAAGAAGATAATTAAAAAAAAAAACCTGTGTATGGTAAAGAACAAAAAAAAGAAACGGTGAATCAGATATGAAATATGAAAGTTTTTTTTTTCTTCCAAAAACAAAAAAAAGAGTACGATCATACTTCTATATCGAACCAGTTCCGAAACGTTATGCTATTATAAGTTCAAAGGTGAGTCTGTACAAAAGCTGTGATAATGCGTGTGAACCAAATCACTAAAGGTGCACCAGAGAGTAAATTTGGCAGGAGGCCGAAGAATGAAAATTTTAATTCCGGCTGGATGCCGGAGAATGAAATTTCCAGTTATACTTACCTTATATATATATATATATATATATATATATATATATATATATATATATATATATATATATATATATATATACACATACATACATCCCATTACACACACATATTGAGCAGTTGGTTGAGCACATATACATACATATATATATATGGAGGAGTGAGAGAAAGAGAGGAGGAGGAGATTTAAATAGACGTGAGCAAGGATTTAATAAGATATTATCCAATAAAAAAAAAGTTATTTAATTACACTGGACGACAGAAATTTTGTTAAATGGATATCATGAACTGTTTCTTATGTATTTCGGTACCCTGAAAACGAATATAACCTCCAAATTTGCACAACGGGCATAGTTTTTTTGTAATTTTACATATTTCATAAACTAGCAATATAATGTCAAAGTGTAAAATGTCTTGTTTTGTTTAACTCTATTTTCTTGCGATTTTATGAAAAAAAAGGTGATCGCCAGCAATATAAAGCGTATAATAAGTAGGAACCAAAAAATAGATAATAAACGCCAAACATGATAAAACATGTTTAGCGAACTCGATAAAAATAAACCTCGGTCCGACGTATTTCATGAGTCATTTGCCTTCAGTTTGTATCTGGACATTGAATGTGAAGTGTGTAATATTAATAAATTGTTGATTTTATATATATATATATATATATATATATATATATATATATATATATATATATATATATATATATATATATATATATATATATATATATAGTATATATGGAGAGAAAGAGAGAGAGAGTATATATAGAGAGAGAGAGATATATATATATATATATATATATATATATATATATATATATATTAGTGTTGCAATCGGACACTCGTAATTTGAGGGGTCAAAATTTATACGGGGTACTCACTTTTTCAGTGCCGGAGCACCGATACTCAATACCAAAATTTTGGCCGACACCCTCGACACCATACCTTTATCCCTATATGTCCT
>JABUQX010134205.1:0-15354 GCA_015478945.1 Trachelipus rathkii | reverse complement strand
TATATATATATTTTATATATACTTATAAGTATATATATATATATATATATATATATATAATATATATATAATATAATATACAGGTGTACTCCGTTATATCTGCGAAAAACTTTAAGATGATTCTCCTTGCATAACTATAAGATTAATAATGTAAGTCGATAGAACATTTCACCAAAAACGCCTCGTTTTCAGATACAAGGTGAATTTAATTTATATGGACATAATATGATAATATTCCATTGAGCCATCCGTGCCACATCTCACCTTTAATAATAAGCACAAAATATTACCGTAGGAAGGTTACCTACCTGTTATATTGACTGTTTCGTAATCTCGCTTTAATTGGTATACATGATACTAGTCCAGTGTCGCGTCAAGGTATCTGTGTTCAGGGTGCTTATCTATTATTCAAAATATGAATACACAAATAGTGGAAATGTGCGATATTCATTTGTTTCGGTCGTAATCCGAACGTAATTCATTAGCAGCATGCGTCTCTATGAAGAAATGTACCCAGTCGTGTCATCCCGCAAAATACTATGTTTGCACGTCTCATCAACGTGTTAGAGAAACAGGGAAGTTTTAAAAATCTTTACTAAGAAAACGGGCGACTTGCACAAGTACTCACTCAAATGTCGAAAGAACAGGTTCTCCAAAAACCATTAAGACAGTCCTGACAACAAGTCCGAGATTGCTGCAAACCACTACAAGTCATTCGACATTTTCAGACGGTATGACAAAATCACTTCTGTACCCTTATCACATAAAACGAGTGCAGGCACTTTGTCCAACAGATTTTGCCAGCAAGAGTAGCTTTGTTGTCGAAAGTGAAAGTAACAAGAGAATTGCAGACAATCTCAACCTTTAGAAACAGAATATGTTCACCTGATGAGACAAATTTTTTCCAGAGATCCATATCGAATGTTTCACAAACAAATTCACAATCATGGGCTGAGAACCCACATTGCAATGTTGAAAGCCGCCATCAAACCAGTTTTCATTTGAATTTATGAGGTAAACGAAACAATTGATATGGACGGACCCATCTTGGAATAGGTCCATCATATTGTTTCACCAGACGAGGACGTACTGGATTCACGTTTATCGCCAATTTATTGACATGATTAGCCTACACTACTGGAAGACGTCCATTACAATTAAGATCGAAATGTATTTCACACACGACGGCGCTCCAGCTCATTTCAGTTTAGTTGGCTCGTAACTTCTTGGAACACTGTATCCACGCCGTTGAGATAGGTTCGAGGAGTCAACAACCTTGGCCCTCCGCGCGTCTCCAGGACCTAAACTGCATTGCGATTTCTTCTTGTGGGGTCACCTGAAACATATGCGGTTATATACGCAACAGGGGTTGAAAATTCCCGAGAATACGGGCTCGCATAATCGTAGCTTGTGACACATTTTCGGACACACACGGTATATTTTGAACGTTCCGTATCAAATGTGTCGCAAAAATTAAGAGGACCTGTATTGGCCGTGGGCGGTGCTTAATTTTCCACATTATGTATAAACCTTAGTGCACCAGTGCTTTGTACTACTTTCTGCGCTTGTATATTTCTCTTCTGTGCATTAATTATGTATCCTTATATTTAAATCAAATTGAATGAAATTGTGTATACCTTTAAAATTTAGTTTACTGTTTATTGAGTTTTAACAATGTCTAGCAATAGGTTTAATCACCTGTGTATCTTGGAACGAGGCGTTTTCGGGTGAATGTTATTGACACATCTTATAGTTATGCAAGAAATATCTACTTTATTTTTCCAATATAACGATATACCCTGTATGTATAAATATCATATATATATTTTTATATATATAATATATACATATATATAAATATATATTATAGTATATATATTATATATATAAATATCGTATATTATATATTAGGGATGTGCCGATTAGTGAAAAAGCCGAATAGAATACCGAATATTCGCCTAAAAGTATTCGGCCGAATAGTTATTTCAATTTCGGTCATTCATTTAGGGGAAAATAAAGAAAAACTTACATCTGGTCAACAAAAAGGTTGAAATTTTTCTGGGTATGCTTTTGTAGCGATATTAGTATATGCGGAGGTGCTGATTCCGATTATTATATTCATCGGGATTGCAGTATCACAGTTCGTTTTCGCTCATGCAACTCAGGATCCCTTTTTTGCATATTCCCTTGGAGTGACAAATTCAGATCATTTTGATAGGCTGTATAGACGTGACCTTCCGCATATATCCTACAGTAAGCATGCAGTTTACTGCGGATCGATATCGGAAGCGATGTGGTAACGTTTAGTAGATTCTACATGTATGGATCCTAAGACTGGATAGATTGTCTATCATTACCATCTGAAATAACAGTCGGATGGATCAGTCATTTTTCACCCAGGGTGAACTGAACGATCTTGTGTGAGAGTTGTATTTGCCGAAGTTGTCTGAGCTGTTGGCTTCGAGGTTGCATGAAAAATGAATACTGGACCATGGCACAAGAGTACCATTTTACTCGTAACAGAGAAGACAGAGCTGCGGAGGGCTCTCTCAGTCAATAGGTAACCTTGTGACTATTGCAGTGAATTTGCAGGCCTATTACTCGCTATGGGACTCCAACATACGATGCAGGTCAGTGGAGACTGTTTATTGACACTTCAAGAGCAGTTTAATGTGTGTTGTACACAACGGCAACAGGTATGCTTCAGGTTCTCCAGTAGGGTACATCGTCCGGAATGAGAGAGGCAGTATGTAAAAATCCAAGACAGTTTGGAAGAGCGCTACAAATAATCTGTAATGCGATCGGTAATAATGCAATCGACACTTCACCAATGGTAAACATTTTCTTGCTCGGTTCAGAAGCAGGATTTCACCAAATACTCCCTGGCTTCCTGTGTGCCAATTGGAGGGACACACCGGCGGCAAAGGATCACATGAACAAAGAGAAATGGTCACACGAGGAAACCTTGACGCCACGGTAAGGACACACTCGTCTGAACCACCTGTACAGAGAAGAATCATCTACCATCCCACTCGATATACACAAGCAACCTAGGTATTTGATGAAACGATTTGTCGAAAGAGCCCTGGACCATGTGGCTTACCGCTAGATATATGCTCAACGCTTCCTTGGCGCTGCAAGTGCGAGCAGACAAAGGCTGGAGATATTTTGAATTGGCCACAAATCCGGACACATCGACTCCGTGAATGCTCCTTTGCACATCAACGAATGACAATGTGTCTAGAAGGCTCAAGGCGAAATGGAATGGCCTTTCAGATGTAACACAAGATTTTCTGAAGGGAAACAGGATAGCCGAGAACCACTAACCATCTGTAACAGGAAACTGCTAGACAGTATTCACACTCATGTATGTAGCAAATGAGTATAAGTTGCAACTACTTACATTCCTCACCTAAGAAGCTTCATTAAGATCTCAAAGTTCGATGAAGACTTAACCGGGAAGTGCCGATATCAATAAGTGATGGAACACTATTGTGTGGAGCTTGAATGGTGGATTTCAGACGCTATGCACCGTAGACTACGTCTACGAAGATGAAAGTTACTTTACCATCGTAGGTATGATACATTAATAAACCACATTCCTTCTATTAACAGTTTATTGATTGTCCCAAATTACTCTTCTAATTCATAGTATGTATATATGATTAATAATTATCTTCAAAACATTGATATCATATCATTGCGACTTGTTTCTCTCCCTCATATATATATACTATATTATATATTTATAGTTATATATTATATTATTATATATTTTATAATACCGGTATTATATATATATATATATATTATTATAATATATATATATATATAGATATTATATATACTATTATATATATATATATATATATATTAATATTATACAGGATATATATAATTACGGTATATAATATATATATGATATATATTATATATAATATAGTATATATAATTATATATAATATATATAATATATATATATATATATTATATATATATAAATTAATACGGTATATTAATATATATATATAATATATCATATTAATATATATATATACTATATAATATATTATATATAATATAATTAATATATTACTAATAATAATATATAATATTATATATATATACATATCCCAAATAATTGTGATCGACCCTCTTGAAAAAGAAAAATCATAAAAATCTTTACAAATTCTGTGTCTACACACAATAGGCTCACAAAATTGACGGATGTCGATATGCAAACACATTTACACTTCTTTGGCAAATCAGAATACAATCAATAATCATGGCGAACTCCTGGATCCAAGATGATGCTGCACACTTTACCAGATGTTATAAATACAAAGTAATAAAAACAAAAAAGTAATAAATAATGCTTACCTATAGCAAACCATTCCACATATTAAAAATAATGTAAATGAAATGAAAAGATTTAGGTAGTTAAAAAGATAATTTAAACTTAAACGTTGTTTGAATAAGTCTTCTAAGGGTGTTCAAAATGACAACAATTAGCTTTCTCCATTTTCAGGAGACTACCTAACTGTCTTGTGGCATCATACAAATAGCTTTCCCTCCTAGTTACATATTCTTTCACTTTCGCCTTATGACGGAGCGGCTGAAAAGTTATATTTTTTTGCTAGTTTTTTCAAACTCTAAAAACTCATGCATAGTTTTTCCACCAATGAGGGAATATCATTGTCCACTGGTCAAAGTAGGAAACCTTAATATTTTGTTTATTTCTGCATGTAATTCCGTATGTAGCCTGTTACTTTTATGTACAATAATCACATGTCAGAAGGAATGGGACTTTCCTTTTTTCACTCTCCACTTCTTTTTCTGGTCATGACTATTTTGATCCCACAATTTCTTTAAAACAATCCACCTTAAAGAAGTGAAAATGAACTTCAGCTTCAATCTTCCCACTACGTGCAATCATCGTCAGCAGAAGCAGTCAGGAGCTAAATTTTGATGCATTTCTTCCATGCCTCAACGACCATTTTTTTTACTGAATTCATCTCAGATTCTGTTGAAAAAATAAGCTTGAATCGCCAGATCAAGAAGGTAGCTCACAAAAGATTTATCACAGTAGAAAAAATTGGATAGTCTTTTTTCTACTGATTTTTAAGGTCGATTCAACGAATGTAATTAATATCCACTGAGCTTTTGCTTGTACTTGCTGATTTAAAAAAAGATTTATTGTAAATGGAAGGGATCACTTTGGCGACTGTTACTTCCCGTTTAATGCTTGTTTTAGTGATGTTGCTCAAATGGCTCAAGTACAATGGCTTGCCACTGAAATACAGTCAACATTTTATCTAGATTGATTCGCAGCGTATTATGAGATAGGGGAACTTTTTGTTCAAACAATCTTTTTAAGCATATCATAAGTTCTGTTTCCAGCGGTAGACGTCTTGAATTAATTTAGGCTGTTGACATTCAGCTGCATCTGTAAGTTTAAGGACTATTCAGCTGCCGTTGTGATATGAGTGAAAGTGAGAGGTTAGCTTTCTGCAATTGTAAATAAGACTATTCTTTAGACAAGACTGGACCTATAATTATTGAATCGGGTGAGATGCATAGTTGCTAATGTGACATAACATGAAATGTGCCCGCCACTCTCACCTCCTTATACCAGCTACCGGATGTATTGGCTCCCATATCCCGTATCACGTAAATGAATTATCCTACTCTCTTGGAATATTGAATAAATGTTCAAAGGCCCTTATAGGGATCTGACAAAATAAGATTTGTCGCCATATTGCCTTACACAATTGCGCCTACCAATTTTTCATTTTTTGAAATTAAAGTTTCTGAAAATTTCAATTTTAATATGACATAAACTGTCCACTTATGTTGACGTAATTCTAGTTGTTTCTATGAGCTCAAGTATTCGGCTACGCAATAGTTCGAGCAAAAGCCGAAATTACCGACAGTATTCGGGTGATTTTGGCCAAATAGGGCAATGTGCGAATACCGAATACTTACCGAAAATTCGGCACATCCAATAGTCTACATATAAATATTATGTATATACTACTATAAATATAATATATTACATATAGAGGATATTATAGTTATATGTGATATAATATAATATAATTATATTATCGAATATTAATAGCTATATATATGAGTATATATAAATAAGATTATAATCTTTTTTTATTTAACTTATTTAATTTATTATTTAAATTATTAAATTAATAAGTCAGTCATATTACCTAATAAATATAATATATATATACATATATTACAAATATATCTCTGTGTATATTATACATATATATATTATATATATATATTATATATATGGTTATAATATATATTTATGGTATAGTATATATATAATATAATATATATATACTATATATATTATCACTATATATATACGGTATACCTAAATATACAATATATAATATAATAATTTTATATCCATATCGGCGATTCCTCCGTATATTAATATACGTTTATTACTCTATACTCATATATATAGCCTATATATATAATATATACGGCCCTAACTATACATAGGCTAGTATATATATTCTTTATGTATAATAATGATATATACTATTATACTACGTATAATATTATATCCGTAAGTCTATGTAATAGGCTTAAGTAATATAATAGTATATAATATACTAAGTATCATATAATATAATATATATAATATTATAAGTATTATATGATATGCGTAAATAATAATGTGTCGTGTGTATGAGGGAACACTATTCAAAAAATACCTAGCATTAGTCTAGCATTGAGCAGTAATTAGATGGTATATAATGTTGAATGTTGTGGATATTGATGGTGTAAGTAGTAGTTGTATAATTGGGATGAGGGTATACTGTCCCGGTAAGAGTGAAAAAGTTCAATAGTCAATATAAAATCAATCAATGAAGCAGAATATTAGGCTGGATCTACTCGGTGAAAGATGATCAAGAATGAGGCAGAGAATTGGGATTGAGCTTGTATATGGAAGTTGAAATGGAATAAAAAAGTGATAGCATCGTTGATACTGATTTAACAATGCAATCCATGTTCACATTTATGAAGAAGGTGACTAACAGGAACAGTATGCGAGCTTCAATGGGGTCTGCTATCATATAGGACCTTTATGCCTAGAAAGCTGTCATGGATGACATCGGATTTCTAGAGTTTGACTGTTTGCGTGCCATACCCCCAGTTCTGGACAGCGTTGCTGTGCTGCAATTATAAATATACATAATATATATACGATATATATAGATATATATATAAATATTATACATATATAGTTATACTATATATAAGTATATCTACTAAAATTACAAAACTATAATATATACTATATATATATATATATATATATATATATATTATCCAGAGGAGTTTGGGCATTAATAAAGGGTAGTGTGAGTAGAATAAGGGAGACAGGGTCTATCAATCCGACCTTCAAAATTGTTATACACAGAACACACTCACTAGGGAAGGATTTGTGACATCCCTCGTGCCCAAGCACCAATTTAGGTAACCTTGTACATGCCATGAACTTTAAGTATATTTCAATTCCTCATTTTTCATATTAATTATTGTCTTTCAATCTCTTCTTCCCAGACCATCAGTTTCTATCTTATCAGTGGGTAGTCTGAGGTAATGAGTTCCCACTCTATTAATGTTGTATAGCCCTGGACAATATAATGAATGCCACAAAATTCCCTGGCACATGTATGCAGCACCCTACCCCAGTACATAGGGAGGAGAAATGACATCTTTCGATAGTCTATATTACCAGTATATTCGCTAGCTATATATATACCTAATATATATATTATAATTATATATATTATATAATATTATATATATCTAGTATAGTTATATGTACTCTGATAAATCTGGCCTTGCTTCATAATGGGTGGAACTGACAAGCCAAGGAAAAGTGGATTAGTCAGTAAGAATCGCCTGGAGGAGAGGGAATGTGGTTCTGGCACAGGCGACGAAGAAAGCTGCATGTAATAGAGTGACATGGTGGAGTTTTGTGCAGGCGGGAGCCCTATGGTTGTCGGCGGCTAACTCAGGGAGTGAAACCTCACCTTGTAGGTGGCTCCCCATCTCACACAAAGCGGCAAGGTTCTGTGTGAACCAACTAGAGGAATTTTTCTGATTTTGTGCACTAACGAGTTTCTCTCACTTAAGGAATAAAGGGGGCGAGTATAAGAGAGGGGGGGGGGCTTCTTTCATTGCGTCCATTTGTTATTCTAAATACTTTTCTGTTTCGCTTTGCACTGTCGATCGCAACCTCACCCCTCCATATTATTGATTATTGATTATAATGATGATTTTGTTATAAATATTTTTAACACGTTTTCATAGTTCTTTGCAGCTATTTAAATTTAAGTCATCATCCTTCTTTAACTCATAATATAATTACTTTACTAGTTACTATCAATATGGGAGACAGAGGCACCAAAAAATATTTACTATATTTAATTATTTACGTATATATAATACTAGATAGATACATACAATATATACTATAGTACACCCTCATAGACTAATATACTATATTTACTATACTACCTTATAGTATATAATATTATCATATCCTTTCTATTTTATCATATACTATATATACTACTATATAATATAATATTATATAATATGCCAATCTAAAAAAACTGGAATATCGTTGAGAAATTTCCAGACAATAATTACCTTAGAAGTCAAATTGTAATGAAAATTAAATGGTCATATTTCAATTTATTATACGTAATTCAAATTTGTTTTTTTTTTTTTATTCAAAAGATATTCACAATTTTTATGAATAATATACTGAAGCTGAATTATCTATATTGGATCCCAACCTCACAATTCTATCACTATCACAGAAAGATGACCCTTTGGAATGTGTTGTAAATTTTAGAATAGTACATAGCATTAACACATTCAGATGCCTTACAATAATTATGTTCAACGTAATTTCTACTACTATTTAACTCATACATTATTTGATTACCTGACGAAAAAGCTGACAATTCCTAATCAACAAATTTTGCTCCACCATATTCTTCAGAAGATGTTTATGAATTGTTGCGGAATTAAGCAACCTCCTTGGCCCTCCAATCCGCTCAACATGAATAATATTAAACCTTTTTTGTTTAACAGTGAGCAACACGTTGAAAGAGCAATAGGCGACTCTGACATCATATCAATAACCATAATTAACCAACAACAACAACAACCAACAACAACAACAATATATAATGAATTAATAAAAACCAATAATATAATAATACATAACAATTCAATACTTATTCACCACGTCGTATAATTGGTCAATCGTACTGCACTAAATTGAATGACAAGTCACCTAAATGATGTGATAAAATTAGCATTTAGTTCACATTTCACAATCAGATAAGCTAGTAACTTATTGGATAGTATAGAATAAAACATTAGAATAAGTGAAAAAGAATTAAATACGTCATACCTCTTTTTCATTCTCTCGAAGGTCTTCCTGCTGGGGAACCAATGCTTAGCTCATTTCCACTAAGGTAATTCGTCTTAAATAGGCATACAGAATTCCCTATAGCGATAGCTTCACAAGTCCTGAGTGTGCCTTGTCTTGAAAAAGCGTCTGAAACAGAACACATCATTAAAGGTCAAGTTTAAGATGGTGATTTACCAATCAATGAAAGATCTTACACCATTGGATGAAATATTAACGTCAAACGAGGAGTGAAAAGCCAATAACCTATTAACGAACAAGTTAACAAATAGGAATAAAAGACATGTTAACAATCAATCAGACGACGTATCTCAGTAGTTAAGAGTTAAGTAGATTCCCGCTGGGGGAAAACCTAAGTCAGAGGGCACTTTATACATATGACAAAAGAAAAAGATCTCCACTGAACCGATGGGACGAGAATGGAGGGTAGAGTTCTTACATTAGGAATGGTAAAGAAAGACGAAGTTGACACCATTTGACAACAGATCTGCTTAAGGCATATTAATTTGAAGTAGAAGTTAGACCATAATTACGACAAGCAGAAGGAGGGAAACCCAGAGGGGAGTGGTGAGCATAGAGAACAGACCACACTTGCCATACTCTTGCAAGAGAGCCTTTGGAATGATCTGTCAAGCACCACACATCTCATGATAAATGGGTTCAAACCCAATGAAATCTGAATATCTATGGTATTCCCGACATATACAGTCCTCTTGTAAAAAAAATTAGCTACTATATATACTTGTATATATATTATAATATTTACTATATTATTATATAATATTATTCTACTATATAGCTACACCAAATATCACCTATATAAATATATATATATAATATTATATCATATATATAGCTCACTTTCGAATACTATATATATTAATATACTCCTACTACTATGTACTAATTATATATACTATACTATTCTGTCTATTACTACTAAACAAGAAAACAAAAAATCATCAATGTATTGAGTTGTGAACTCAGCCCGTCTTTAGGCATGACTCACAAACTCTATACATAATTCTAACATAAGTCTCCATGGCCAATCCAACCAGATCACAAGTAACAGATATTCCGACGCCCCAAAAACTCAAGCATTCTTGGATACAACTTTTATTTTTCTCCAGCAAAATAATTTTTGCCTAGATAAGTGTACTTGCACCAAATTATATAAGATTTAAGGTGCACAAGAGCGCTATATTTGTGAAAGGACATCAAGTAAATGTAACTTATCTAGAAAATCAACATTGTGTACACTCTATAAAGTTTCTGTAAAGTTTATTTAAAATAGCCAAATCTACTTAATTTCATATGGTCACCCAAGGTTCTTTCATGCCTACAGTTGCAGCCTTCGGTGCTCTTCATTATATCTTTCATTCATTAGCCATAATTCATTCTGCATAGGTTAGATCACGATGTTTTATATATACCACCCAACACTTCATTCCGTCCCCCCTCCTCTGGAACTCTTCCCTCACGCTACGTCGTAACCCCCTCCCCCATAGATCCCTATTCTTCCGTCTTGAATTCTTCAAGTTACTTATTTTATTTTATTTAATTAACAGCTCACACCTCACGTGCATAGCCCAATTCAAGGAGGGGAACTCTAGGCAATTGTTACCTATGATCCGGACTAGGTTTCGAGCTCTAACCCTGTGACTCGCGACTTAGTCGCGTTACCGTTGAACCATATCCGGTGGAAGAATGGTTATTAATGTGAAAAAGTAGCTAGTGTAGGCGCTTCATTTATTTCTTAACTTATATAGTAAGATTATTTTGCGAAATGTCTGTTACCTACCAGGAGAAAATAAAATTATATTGAGGAAAGCATTAGATACATGTTATGTCCCAAAAGTAAGTGTACTGATGTATTTAATTATGTACTGTACTTACCTGAAATTACAAGTTATCTCCTTCGAAGTATGACCCTTGGGAGGTTGGCTTGTTTCTGGCATTTCTTCAATGTTCACCAGCAGTGTCAGGAAGTCATTTTCTGAAATGTGTTTGGATTTACGTGTTACAGTATTTTTTGTTTTCCATCGTTCAAAAAATATTGACCCTTCAGCTTCATTTCAACTTTAGAGAATCGCCAAAAATCACTTTGGAGCTAAGTCTGACCATAGAGGGAACAGTGGAAGCTGCCGATATTTTTTTCGCCTGGGAAATTCTCAGTATTAGGCACAGTCAGATGAACGTGTGTTACGAACAATCGACCGCATCATATCGTTCCATGCTGATTAGCTACAGGAGAACTCGTTTTCGAAGTCGTTCAAAGACATCTTGTAAAAAACGTGATTAACTGTCTGTTCTGAAGGTACAATTTCCTTTTGCACAATACCATGGCTGTCGAAAAAAACAATAATCAGTGTTTTCACCTTGGACTTGCTCATGAGTGCTTTCTTCGGACGAAATTTTTGTGTGCTATTCCGCATTTTGCCGTTTGGTTTTGGGGATTATGAAACTCAAAAAAACTACTTTGGAAATTCATAACTCAGTGCATAACTTTATCCAAGCCTTCGCCTCTTTTTCTCCATCATTCCCTTGCAAATCTTGAGAAATTTTATTGGGCATCGCTTTCTAGGCTACGAACCCATCTTTCGGACTAGTTTTTACACAAATTTTTCTGTTAAAATTCTATGAACTGCATTTTTATCCAAACCAGTTCCAGTTTCTTCAGCAATCCTCTGACACTGAACCGACGGTCTCTCTCCATCACAGCTCTAACAACTTCCATATTTTAAATCGTTTGTTGACGAGATTACTCTGATTGGCCTTCCACAACGAGGGTCGTCTTGAACATTTTCTCGGCCTCACGGCAGGGTTTGTACCAAAAAACAATAGGTGTAGCTGAGTGCAGGATTTTACCATCTACTAGTTTAAAGAAACATGATGTCTCAGTGGCAGACTTGTTACGTTTCACACAGAATTTGTTCACACAGAATTTGTTCACACAGAATTTGTTCAATATTTACCTGCACTCCCATGAAAGATGCTTAGTGCAAAAGGCGTAACTTGGAATTGCGCTATACATAAACAGATGTAGTGCAAGACTGACATTATAAATCTGGTTAAAAATAGTATGGATATGTAGCCTAGTAACTAGCTACCCTCTATATTCGTGCAGGAGGGAGGCCACATTTACTCAGTCATGTTTATGGGATATTCCCAGTAATTGCAGACAGAGGAGTATACTGCTTTAGATGAGAAGCTGCTGCTGAATTCGAAGGGAAAATGTGTATACCTTGCTAGACACGAACTATCTGATGAATTATGTGAGGCGATTGACATGAAAATAAATAAAACTAAGCACTAATATCGATATGTTTATGAGAAGAAAAAAAGCCACAGTGTAAGTGAAACTGAGAAATAAGGAAACAAATTTACTAATCTGGAAAGTTTGATTAATACTATTCTTAGATTAGTGACGGTCTTATATGAAAATTCGGAGTTTCAGAAAGTAACAGAAGAGAATTTGCTGCATATATACTTTATATATATATATATACACTCTTATAGCATATATATATATATATATATATATATATATATATATATGCTCTATATATATATACTCTCTATATATTACCTTATCGCCTGACCACCCTCTTCAGAGTGGCCACACCACTTCCAGATACCCTGCCACCACTGCCAGCCTCCTCCACATATATCGCTTAGATTGTTTGTATTTCCCAGGTGTTCTGGGATGATGGATTAGAAGGACAATCTAAGAAGAAATGATACGGATTTCGGGGCCTGTTTGCACTTTTATTACTCGGGTGATCTATTGAGGTAACCGGTTGATGTTGAATCTCTCTTTGCAGTATTGCAAGTTTGTGTGAGCCGCATCTCAATTTGGCTAAAGATGACTGGATAGTTATAGAAAAGAAGTTAAATTCAGATGCTATTTTGTGGCTGCATCTTGTTTGTATATCATTTGATTTATTTTTTTTTTAAAATATTGTTTTGTTAGGTGAGTGTGTTTTTTTTTGGGGGGGAATATGAGGTGTTGTTTTGTGGGGGTTGGATATTACTCAGGATTTGATTGTATAGTATGGCTGGGGAAGAAGGAGGTTGTTTTAGTCTGTGATTAGTGGGGTTACAGAGGAGCAGTGTGACAGGTGTTGTTCTGACTGTGTTTTAGCGTGATGTGGTTGCCCTCTTTGCATTTCTAGGTGTTTTGTCTATAGGTATTATCTTTGTTTCATCGTGTAAGTGTAGGTGTTGTAGATGCACATCTTGTTATAATTCTGGTAGCGCCTTGGCTTTGAATGGAACTTTGGAATTTTCGTATTTTCCAACGGTTATTCAGCGCTGGATGCCATATTGGGTGAAGCGTAGTTCAGTGACGGGCGGATGGTGTTTGTATATGGTAATGAGGAATATCCGTTTGTTATTTTTGATGTCGGTGCTATGGTTCTTAGAATGTTTAATTTCTTGCTTGCTAATGTTGTTATGTCTTCTGTGTTTTGAGAAAGTTATGTGCGTGTCCAGTGATACTCCTAGGTATTTTTGGGGTTTTTGTTTAGTGGGATAGTGTGTTGTTGAAATTTTGGTGGTTAGTAGCAGTGCAGAGACTGACCAGTTTGTTGTGATTAGTGTAATTGATTGTAGTTGTTTGGTGATGCTGACATTCTACTGTCCGCCCATCACAAGTCTGTATTTATTGTATATTGATGTTGGGTTAGAAAGAGATGCTGGCCATTTGGTCCGGTGTCGTGTAGCTATGGTAATAATGTCGCTCATCCAGCGTACAGGAAGTTATGTTTGTTTAGTCTGTTTATGATTTGTAGTAGATATCTGCTGTGAATAGGTTGAGGAGTATAGGGGATAGGATTGCTCCTTGGGGTACACTGTTTTTAATGTTTACTGTGCATGATTTCTTGTTGTTAATCATATTTAGGCAGTTGTTCTCGATAGAATTTTGCTAACCATTTCTTTAGTTAGTGTGTGGATGCTTTGATTTTATTATTTGTGTATTAGATTGTGTGGGAACTGTGTCGAAAATGTTTCAGTGTTATAAATTGCTATAGTAAATGTTTTTATGTGTTGGCCTGCGATTTGAAGCCTCTATTATTGGTTTGCATGGGCGTAGGCAGGATTTTCATTTAGGGGGCAAAGGTTGGAGTGATTATATATATATATATATATATATATACTTATATATATATAACTCTTATACTTATATATATGCCTGCTATACATATTTTTTTTTTGCTGCTGCCATATATATATACTCCCTGCTGCTGCTGCCTGTATATAGCAGCTTTTTATCAGCCGCCAAATGCTATCGACATACTGAGAGTTCCATACTTCAAGCCAATATCAAAACGAAAACACATTAAAACTATAAAAAATGTATGTTTATAATATGTTAGTAATAAAATAATTACTCCTTCAGTATCTATCGATTATCTTTTATTTTTACAGGTTTTTCTGCACTAATAAACCACCCTTAAAAGCATCGTCTGGCAAACATCTAAGGTTCAGGATTTTTCATGCACTTAGACCTGGGGCCTGCCACCCTGCCTACATCCATGATTGGTTTGTATAATGCTAACATTGTGAGAGCTGTTGTGGCTGAAGGTCTGGTTTTTGTTGAGGAGTCATGTGTTGGAACTTTGTTTTGGGATGATGGTTTAATTCTGTTTAGTATATGGCTTTCTGAGTTTACACAAGATTGGATATGATGTGGTGGCGCGATAAGAGGGTTTGGGCCAGGTGTTAACTTTGGGATGATAATTGCTCTTTTTCCAGAGAGGAGGAGGGTGTGATTTAATTTAATGGAACTGTTGTATATGGCTTGTACTGGCGCTCAATCCGAGATTGGCGGTGACTTCTGAAAGTATTTCAAATCGGACGAT